>JAUMHN010014495.1:0-30507 GCA_032360265.1 Heliamphora ciliata | reverse complement strand
GGGTTACAAATGTATGTCGTAGTTAGGTTGAAGTTGTTCCAACCCCCAACTTAGCTAGGGCTCACGATGGTCTTGGAGATGCTGAGCCCCTCTCCTTAGTGGCTGAAGGTGGGCAGGAAGCTCTCTCTTCTACGGTAAAATTGAAGTCAGGTCAAAAGGCTAACAATAGCAAGAAGAAGAAGAAGAAAAGGGCCTTTGGCCCCCTGGCAAGTAGTGGTTTTCTGGTGGGCTTTGTGGACTTCTAAGGAGAGTATGTCTTCTCCTGCCTCAGGCTTGGAGCTTTTCGACGAGCTTTTCCTATCCACGTGGGTTGTGTGTGGAGTTTGTTTTGTTAGATAGTTTCCCCACTGCTAAGCAGGGGTTATGTGTGTGCCATGTTATTTTTTTGGATAATTAATTGTAACATAAAAGAAAAGAAAAAATATTCATGTTTCCAAGGGGCATATCCCAAGTAGTTACATCAAAACTAACAACAACTATGGCACTTAACCCTGCCTAACGGTGGGGATACATAACTAGAAAGAAAAACCATGCATACCCTGCATGGATATGAGACAACAAAATAACGACCTCGCCCAAGCACAACTTGCATGGGGAGGATGCCACCCAAAAGCTAACTCAGCTGGCTAAAGCCACGCCTATACACCCATAATTACTGAAAATAGAAGCCAAACCTAACATCCTAATATTGAATAAGCTAGGATTATTGAAAACTCCTAATTTTTGCTGAAGATCGGGTCCTCGATAGGGTCACAGGTTCGAAAATTCAGGCAAGAAAATGAGAGAGCAACATCCATCAAGAGCATCAAGAAGACAGACGGCACCCACAACCCAAACTGCTCAGAAATCAAAATCGATCCTCAACAATGCCAAGAAGGCATCCAAACCCCACAAGCAAGGGAAGTCAAAGAAACAAATTCTCTACACAAGAGAATCTTTGCTCGGAAAACCATCGAGCCTATCTTCGCATCCAAGCGAGTAATAATTGAACACCTCCCCAACAATGTAAAGATCCGATAAGGCCACTAAGCACCAAAACAAATTCCATTAGCTCAAGAAACCAACAAACCATCTGACAATAAACCTCTATCCAAACATCACTTATGTGCTTAAAAACACTTTCACTGGCTAGCTACAGTACACACTGCTCGGCCCACCCTGAAACCCACTTGAAAGCAATCAAATACCAGCCCATAAAAAAATTTAATAGGCTGCGGCACTTAATTTCTTCAACAGGGCCCACCATGAGCTTCTAGCAAACATCCCAATAGGGCCCACTATTAATTACTGTTGATTATCCAAAACTGTGAGCCCACCTAATCAACTCCACAAAAATCGCTTTTCAGCCCATGGTATTGACAAATCTCTTTCCATGAAACCACGTTCTTAGTAGGAAGATTACAGCAACTGCACTTTTTTTTTGGTAATTAATTGTATCATAAAAGGAAAGAAAATTGTACATGATTTCCAAAGGATATACCCCAGGTGGTTACATAGCTAGCCTGCATAGCACAAAACAACATTTCCAACATGACCCACATAGAAGGGAAACTATCCAACAATGCATAACCACGCACGACCCTCTCATAGAAGGGAAAGGACACTAAAAGGGCATAACCAATCCAGCACAGAAACTGGTCGGCCAACACCAATAGAACTTCCGAACCACCCAACCTACTGGACCAAAAGACCATTTTTTCTTTTTCTTACCACTAGCCTGTTTCGACTGCTTATTCTCTGCCTTCTGTTTAGAGAGAGAGGGAGGAGCAGCATGATCACCATCAATCGGGTTCCACAAGTCCTGATCCTCACTATTTCCCTCATCCAAGAGCGCTCAGAAGGAATTTAATAAATCCACAGTAGTGGCATCATCTTCAAGTACCTCAGCCGCTTCTATATTATTCTCCTTAGCCTTGCTCAATACATCTACAGTAGAAGCCAAAGCATTCTCCTGCCCTTTAACAACTGAATCCATTCAGTCTGGCGCACCATAGGAGTGTCCTTGCACTTACTAAGCTCATGACCGAATTCTATGGCAGCACTACCCTCATTGTTCAGAGCTGCCAACATTCTACATTGTACCACGGGATCTATGTTAGAGATCTCAGCTTCAATGGCTTGCTCCCCCTTAGTAATCACAGATTCAATTGGATTGGCAGGAGTGGGAGAAGGTTTAGGATTGCATTTGGGGCCAAACACTTTACAAGCTGTACATTTGGGAGGGATCCTCTGGTACTCCACCTGGACAGCCACCACATCTCCATTGATCTTCACTATCACCTCATGTGGGTGTTCATCCCCGGCAGAAATTTCAATACACACTTTCTAAAGTGCACTGCACAAAAGTCTGCAGTTACCCCAACAGCCTCACGAAAATCGAGGCCAATCGCACCAACAGCGTGTAAAGCACATAGCGTCTTCATCCTCAACAACACTTTGTAACGTTAATATCTGACTGGTGAAACTACTAGATCTGAAGCGTGTAAACGCACTTCATCATTTCAAACACAGCACACGAAAATCTGATTTAACTCCATTGATCATTAATGAACCAGCAAAAAGCTTCGATAATTTGCAATTTCATAACCAGAATAAACACAAATACCATGCACCTTCTAACACGTTTGTGCATAGGCTTGAAAAGATCAAAGCTAATTTTCACCGTTTCAGGATTGCAACAAAAGCTTTACCTGCTGCGGGTTTCACAATACCAGCGGTATTGTGACTTTCAATCATCGTCTTCGCTGTGCGTGTGTGGGTCATCTTCTCCATCTAACTGAGTAGCATGGAAAGACATCTAAAAACTACTAAATGCCGACCTCACACTATCACGAGCTCACAGCAAGAGCCCACAACCATGAGTCACCATCATCAACCTTCGGAACCCCAACTCCATGGATAAACCAGAGAGCAAATTCCTCAACATAGCTCCACCTACAACGGTGTGGTCTCTAGCACTTAGAGCTTATACAATAATTCAAACCCTAAAGGATCCAGAACTTAAAAACCTTGAATCCAAGTCTTCGAAAACTCAGCTTGGACAAAAACACAGCCATTGGAGCAAGATATGGAGTTACTATTTAATGTACTTTTGGTTTAAGATCAAGCTTTGTTGTCACTGCAAAACGATTAATCTTGTTGAGGTGGGGAATGGTGCCATTTCGGTTAGGTCTAGCTTTGCAACGTAAGTATCATTGGTCTGGGATGATTTGTTTAGGGTTCGCCTTTGCTTCAAGTTACTGAAGAAGATGAAGCTCCCTCCATGTGCTGTTTGGTGTGTGCGTTATTAGTTGAATAGTGGTGGCAGACGATTCCCAATGTTTACAGTTATGGCTGCTTTTGCAGGCCTATACACATGTCTAATTTGAATTATTGGTATCCAGCTGGATTCCTCATTGTATAACTTGCTAGGCACATTGCATGTTTGGAGGCATATTGCGCGTTTGGCATCACAGTAAATGGACTGTGGGAGCCGTGTAATTAGGAAATTGCCCAGGAGTGGGTTTCAAAACCGTGGGTTTCAAACAACCTGGTTTTGTTCCAATGCACTGTGGGTTGTATTATAGTGGGACCCGCTTTATGGGTTGTGGCTGATTAAGTGGGATTGTTATGGGAAGCTCCATCCTACGGCATGGCATGGCTTATGTGGCTATGCTTCAGTTAGCTGCGCAAGCTGTAGGTTTGAAAGTCTAGGGGTACATGTGGGTCCCGCGGGCTGAACAGTGGTTTTTTATTTATTCCATGGGTTCTAATTTTTTTCCCTAAGGTAAAATGGTGGGGCGCACGCTGTTGTGTGCAGCGTTGCTTACGCAGCGGTGTGCAGCGTTTGCAGATCTATGTGGCTAGCATGATTTAAATGAAAATTTTGTGTCTTAAAAGGTTATACGCACTGTTCTGTATGTACTTACCATGGCAGTTTGTCTACGACTAGTAATGGTGGGGCCAAGGGTAATAAATTGATGAAATTCTTATAGCTTAGTGGTTGTCACTAGGCTTTATTTTTTATCCTCATTTGTTCTTATCATATTTTTATATTGTTTGGAAAGCATTCGACTTCTCACTTGCTAGGACGTGAAGATAGGTTCGATGATTTTCCGAGCGAAGGATCTCCTACTTAGAGAACTAGTTTCTTTGATTCTTTAGTTTGTGGGGTTTTGGTGCTTTTTGTGAAATGTTGGGGATCGATTTTGACTTCTGAGGAGTTTGGGGTGTTGGTCATTTATCTGGCCATGGATATTGATGCCTACTTTTGGTTGGACCATCAATTTTGTCTTTTGCCAAATGTCTTGTTCTCTTATTCTTGTTTGAATTTCAGGGCCTATTACCTTTCGAGAAGCCAATCTTCAACAGGGATTAGGAGTTTCAGTAGTCTGGTTTGTTGATGAGTTTTGGTCCTTTGTTTGTAATTGGTGTTTTTGTCCTATTCATGCAGGTTGTGCATGAAATTTGTTTTATTAGGAGTCCCCCAGGGTTTAGGTGTGTTTTGTTATTGTGTTATTAGGGTTTTTTCGTTTATCTTAGGTTGTTTTGTTGTTAGGAGGTCCCCTCTTAAATGGTAGATGATATAATTACCTGGGGTATGCCCCTTGTAAACATGTAAATTTTTTTTTATGTTACAATTAATTACCCAAAAAAATATATATATGTGTGTATGTGTGTGTGTGTGTGTGTTTAATAAATCAAAGGAGCATTCTAGAATGATGTAGAAAAAAATATAAAAATTATGCAAAAAGAGGACCTACCCGTTAGGTCCCCTCCCTCATTTTCTTCCTCACTTCTCTTTTTTTCCATTGAAGCTAACTCATGAGCTTGAAGCTCTTTCTCTCTACAAATTGATCGAGTTCTACTCCAAATTGGGCATCGCCGGCTCGGATTCACACTCTACGCAACAAGATCTTCACATTGAACCATGAAGGAGCCAAATTTAAGAAGGGGCCGAAACCTAGGGTTTGTAATTTTTGGCAAAATTTGAAACTTCAGGATTTCAAGAGATGTGATATTAACTAACTAAGATGTTTGCCACAATTTGTGTTGATTTTGGTTTTTCATCACATGAAACCCTAAGTTTTCTATCACGCCCTCAACTCCAAACATCGAAAAACCCAAGAATCTCATGCATATAATCTTATAAACAAGGATAACAAATTCAAGGCCAAGCCTAATAATCTCACATGCGTACAATTCATGAGTACATGTAGCCTTAAGGCCTTACAAAGTGGGCATTAACTAACTCAATTAGTAATTCGTTGTATCAAAGAATTACATCTATATGATATACATTTCTCAAAAGTTCTTTCTAAAAAGGAAGAACGTAATTCTATCCAGAATGTTCAAAACATGGTCTTGGGGTCCACTCCTCAATCGACCACCTTCTTCCCGTTGTCACCTGAAATATTTTTAAACAACATAAGTAGAGGCTCATAGGAAATAGACTATTAAAGAACATATGCATGACATACGAGGATGATTATATGAAATGTCACATTTAATTTTTTTTGGCTAATTAAATGTGATATAGAAAGAAAATTACATGATTACAAAGGGCACAACCCCAGGCCTTACAAACCCAAAACCTCAAGCAAACAAAAAGACTAAACCAACAGCAACGCCAAAAAACCGGCTTTAGGCTAAGACG
This sequence comes from Heliamphora ciliata, assembly GCA_032360265.1. Classification (NCBI taxonomy): domain Eukaryota; kingdom Viridiplantae; phylum Streptophyta; class Magnoliopsida; order Ericales; family Sarraceniaceae; genus Heliamphora; species Heliamphora ciliata. The sequence goes on along the minus strand of JAUMHN010014495.1, from coordinate 24,872 downwards.
CAACAAAAAACTAACTCCATTTTTCATCGAAAAAACTATTTGCATAGCTAATTTTCTTTATAAAAATAAAACAAATTACCACACATAACTCGTTATTTAGCCTTTTATTCAATCCCATTACTTCCGCATCAATTTATCGCCTTTCATTACTCACACATACATACACACACATTACCCAAGGTTTCCCACATTCTAACCAATTCATGGTTTATAACTAGGAGCCGACGTCGGACGAGCACATAGACCCACGCCACGCTACTACGAACCGGGCCATATGAGACCCATGAAGTAATGGTATGCTCTATACCCTGCCACGACTAACATCCTTTTTCGGTTGCTACCTGACAGGCAGAGAACTCAATCTGTGCAGTTTTTCGGTCTTTCATCGTGGAGCAACTCGTGCCCAAACTTAAACGATCCTTGAATACCAAAATCGGCTCATTTAGATTATTAAATCACATTGCACACGCACGAGTGCAACCCAATTGGTTCCTCTCACCAAACCCAAACTACTATGGTTCAAGCTTCAACCACCGCGTGTTCATGTATCAAATAAACTCATGGAGTATATATATGCAAAACGTTATTATGCCCCCCAATAGTCCAATAATTACATCAATTTTAACATACGGATCCTTTTTTTGGGTAATTAATTGTAACATAAAAAAAATATACATGTTTCCAAGGGGCATACCCCAAGTAGTTACATCACTTACCAACATAACAAGAAAAACAACATTAACAACAAGACACACATAGCCCCCGCTTGGCAGCGGGAGAAACTATCCAACAAAACATATTCCACGCACAACCTGCATGAATAGGAAAAGACACTAATAAAGAGGATAAGCCTAAACCAGCAAGTAGAACTGGTCGCCCAACACCAATAGACACCAAAATCCTGCTGAAGCCCGGCTCCTCGAAAAACTCTAAACCTCGGGTAGGTGAAGACATACTCTCCTCAGCAGTCCTGCAAAAGATCCTCTATAAGCTAAGAGAAGACTCCCTAACCAAATAAAGACTGTAACAACAGAACCACCAAGGATCAAAACATAGGTCCAAAGGACAACCGAAGAGAATCTTCAGAGGTCTATGAGTATAGTACCAGAGGTAGATGGGCCCTAAGATTTCACATGCTCACATCTCAAACCCCAAGCTAGGGCTAAAAAAATACATATTACATGCTTATATATATACACAATCGAATACACCACTCATGTGAAACAAATATTCGAGAATAGTAGTAGTTCCTACCTCTTAGATGATAGATCCTCAAGAAAATGGCCCTAGTAAGCTTCAATCAACCAAATTTTCCAATCGCACGATGAGAACGAGCTTCCAACGTCAAGCTCAAGCCTCCAATGAATGTCCATCCAGGAGGGAAGCAAGAAACCTACTCCAATGGAGTAAGAAGGCACTAAGAGATCACCTAAATCAACCCTAGTAATTACCCCAAAAAATAATTAATTACCCGAGAAACATCAACCCTAGGGTTCAAGTTTTAGCTTAGAGAGAGAGAGATAGAGAGAGAGGGGAGATGAGAAAGTGAAGGAGAAAGCTCTGAAACCCAACTTTGAAGTTGTCCCAATGCAGTTCGTCCGAACACCCTTAATCCCATCCAGACGCAAAACGCACTTGCCAATTTCCATCTAGACACCCATATTTCCATCCAGACGCAACTCTGCAAATGTAAAACTGCTCTATTGTCCCGACTTTAAACGAGCATATTTCCTTCATCCGAGCTTCGAATAGGGACATTCTTATGTCCAATTTTAAGCCCCGGAAGTCTACTTTCCAATGGTTCTACCCTCATAACCAAATGCATGTTGTACAAAGAGTTATGACCAGATTAGTGGAGGTATGTCAGTTTTCTTCACACATTTTTTACATATTTTTTGCCGAACTTCCTTCGAAACATTATTTTCTTCACCAAGCATGTCATAACATGTTTTAATTAGTCTTTTTAAATTATGAGTAACTGGGTCCCTTCAGACATGCTCAAGTTTTAATTCTCATGCACGATTTACACATTTAACCATTTTCCACCGAATGTATCGTAACAAGATTTCATTGATTCTTACAAAAAAAAAGGGACCGGGTTAATTACCTAAAAAAAAGGGACCAGGTCCCAACATTTTCTTTCGAAGTAAATCAAAACCCTAGTTAATCTATGAGTTGTGTTGTAGGATTCTTCGTAATTATTTAATGTTGTGAAATTGGAGCACTTAATTAGTAGTTAAAGCTATGTAACTTGTGGATTTGTGGATTATGAGCTAAAATCCTTAATTTGGCTCAAGATTTGAAAGATTTCATTAAAGATTGGTTAATTTTAGGGTATTTGACTTGATTTCATGAAAATTGGATGAAGAGTGGATATATGGAGAACTTAATGAGGTATTGGAAACATGTAGCATGTTAGTTTGTGATTTTCTTGGGGGGTAAATTAAATGTGATATATAAAAAAAAAAGAAAAAGGTACACAAATACAAGGGGCACACCTCAGGCCGTACAAACCACCAACAAGAACAATGCCAGAAGCAACAAAATAGGCTTTAGGCTTAGCCAGAACCAAAAAAATCAAAAACGACTTTAGCCTCAGCCGGAACCAACCAAACAAGTAATAAAAGAAGCCAAATTATGGGTAGAAAACCATACACCATGAGACCAAATTAGAAGCCTACATATTGATATGGGAATCAAGGTGGTCTTAGAGATGGTGGCCAGAGTCTCAGAGATCCGTTGTAAGTCCCAAAAGGGCAAATCATAAGATCAAGAGCAATTAAGATCAAGGATGCAATCTGTTCCACTGTTTATTATACAAGAATCCACCGTTTAAGATGGAAACATAAGAAGAGGAACATGTTCCACTTCATGTGATACAATCTACAGAGAGAAGCATAATCTAATGTTTTGAATTTTAATATTCATGCTCATAAGCTTGTTGGACTATTTAATTTGTTGGGTTTTTCTTTTAAATATTATAAGAAGAAAAAGGGTTTGCGCCAAAGTAATTTCGGCCAGCCCATGATTGGGTTTAGTTTGGTTTAGTTTTGGCTACCACATGTTGTCTCACATTGTTTAGAAATAAGGAATTTCTTCCAACCTTCTCCTATATAAAGGAGCCTTCATGTATCATTTTGACATGAATAAAGTGAAGTACAATTTTCTTTGAGAGAAAGTTTCTCTTGTAGTTCTTGAGTGAACTAAAGGAGTTAACAAGGTTTCTTTCTTGTGGCGTCCTAGTAACAATCTTGGTTCTTGAAACAAGAGTTCAGCGGGTCAAGATTTATTCACTGACTTGATTTTGACGTTCTTAGGTTTATTTCAATTTGTTCGTGGGTTCAAGGGGATTCAAATCCTTGCAGCTTCACATCATTTGGCATCATAGCTCAGGCTTCAAATCAGGTTTATCAATCCTTTTTACGTTCTTTGTTTTTGGTTTTTGTCGAGGCATTTTTTAGGTATTGTTTTTGTCTTTCTTAATTCTTGATTTTTTCTTAGTCCTTGTTCTCTCTTGAATTTGTTCCTTCTTGTTTAGCATTGTTCTTGATTCTTGTCAATTCCTCATTTTTAATCTTTTTTTTTTGGGAAATTACAATTTTAATCTTTGCTTGAGTCTATTTGTTTTTTTATTCCCTTATTTAAAAAAATAGAAAAATCAATCAATATTTTTTTGGAGGCCACACTTTGTTATGATTCTGAAATCCATATCTTGTGTTGAAATCAATATCTTTTGAGATCAATCAATCAATCAATATCTTTTGTTGAAATCTAATGTTGCATAAGGAGGGCGGCTAGGGTTTGATTTGGCAACATATTCTTGGGTTTCTGCAGGGTTTTAGCCACACAAAAAAAAAGTGGTGGCTGTAGCATTCTAGGGTTTCGGCAGTGGTATGCTAGGGTATGCCAAACCTTATTTAAAAAAAAAAGAGAGAAGAAGAAGTTTTTGGCAATTGATATTCAAGTACTTTATGTGGCTAATTTAGTGAATCTTTTTTTTCAATTGGTTGTGTATATCATCATTTGGAATTCAAGTATTTCATCATTTCGTATATCATATGTGGTACACATCATTTGCGAATATCATCATTTCGTATATCATCGTTGGTATTTTCTGTTTGTCTTTTCCTCTCCCCAACGTCCATATATTCCGTGTCACTTTTATTCCCTTTTGTTTCTTAGATCTATTGCTACTTGGGACAGTACAAGTTGTTCCTTGGTTGAAGTTCAATTAGTTCTTAAAGAACTTGTAAGGGAAACAAGAGCGGTAAAAGGCAAGAGTGGGTGAACTTATTATCGGGAAAAAGCCAAAAGAGTGCATACACGAGTGGAGTGACCTTATTTTAGTGCAAACACAAAAGGGAGTGTGTGAGAAATTATTTCTAATATTCATTTGTTTTTATAGTTTCAAATAAATGTCTTCCAGGGCTAAAGGTTCAGACGAGCGAAGAGAGCCATTCATGTTGCAGGCTATACAGCAACAATTTGAATGCATGAACGTGGTGTTTAATGTAATCCAAGAACGGATTAATAGGCAAGACGCTGTTATTGCTACATGACGTGAAGAACGAAACCAAAGAAGGCAAGACGAGCATGCTTCTGATGATGACCAGGAGGTTGAATTCAACGATGAAGAGGATCAAGGTCCTTGGAACAGAGACAGCAGGGTCGTACCAAGAGACAGAAGGCGTGGTCTACATTTTCGAAGAGATCTCAGATGGCGAGATGGAGTTAACAAAAATCTATGAAGCATCAAGATGAAGATTCCATCGTTCCAAGGGAAGAATGATCCAAAAGCATACTGGGAATGGGAGAAGAAGGTTGAGTTAATTTTTGAGTTCCATGATTACACTGAAGAGAAAAAGATAAAACTCGCCGTCATTGAATTTACCGATTATGCTATTATATGGTGGGATCAACTTATGAACAGAAGGAAAAACCATGAGAGGCCCATTGAGACATGGGAGGAGATGAAGGCAATCATGAAGAGGCGATTTGTTCAAAGTCACTACTATAGGGATTTATATCAGAAGTTACAATGCCTTACTCAAGGTTATCGGAGCGTGAATGATTACTATAAAGAGATGGAGATAGCCATGATTCAGGCTAACATCAAAGAAGATAGAGAAGCTACCACGGCAAGATTTTTGAATGGGCTAAACCGGGATATTGCCAACATAGTAGAATTATAACACTACGTAGAGTTTGAGGACATGGTGCATATGGCAATAAAGGTGGAATGACAACTTCAAAGGAAAGGGGCTCATTCACTTCAAAAGCCGGGCTCATCTACTTCATGGAGATCTAATTGGAAGAAAGACAACAGGACTGTTGTCAAGTCTAAAACCGAACCACCCAAGAAGAGAGATGAAGTTTCCAGCTCCACCAAAGGTAAAATTGAACCTCAATCTTGTAATCGTGACATTAAATGTTTTCGTTGTTTAGGCGTAGGCCACATAGCTTCACAATGTCCAAATAAGAGGACCATGATTACATGTGCAGATGGAGAAGTGAAAACTGAAAGTGAGAGCAAGGATGAACAAATGCCACAACCTGAGGCCGCTTGTGATGATGATGTGGAGTATCCGGTAGAGGGTGAGTCACTTGTGGCTAGGCGTGCTTTAAGTGCTCAAGTCAAAGAGGATGACATAGAACAACAAATGGAGAACATTTTTCATACTGGATGCCACATCAGTAACAAGGTTTGTAGTATGTTCATTGATGGGGGAAGTTGTACTAATGTGGCTAGCACTACTTTAGTTGAAAAGTTAAATTTACCTCTCTTGAAACATCCTAGGCCATATAAGCTGTAGTGGTTAAATAAATGTGGGGAGATCAAGGTTAACAAACAAGTGTTAGTTTTCTTTCAAATGGGAAGTACAAGGATGAAGTACTTTGTGATGTTGTTCCCATGCATGCGGATCACATACTATTGGGCAGGCCGTGGCAATTCGATAGGAAGGTTACTCATAACGGGTTCAAGAATCGGCATATATTCGTGAAAGACAATATGACCATTACTCTTGTTCCTTTGACTCCGAGACAAGTATATGAAGATCAAATGAAATTGAAAAAAGAAAATGAGTTGAAAAAAACTTGTGAGACTGAGAGTTCAAAAATAGAGAGTGAAAAGAAAAAGGAGAGTGAAGAAAAAAAAAGAGAGTGAAAAGAAAAGAAAAAGTGTAGAAAAAGAGAGAACAAAAAACAAGTGAGTTTTTATGCTAAACCGAGTGATGTCAAGAGTGCTTTTTATACATACCAGCTATGTTTGTCCTTGTGTACAAAGAGGCATGTTTTAATACTAACGCGCTTAACAAATTTTTACCTAGTGTGGTTGATTCTCTATTGCAGGAGTATGAAGACGTGTTCCCCACCGAGGTGCCTAATGGATTGCCACCCATCAGGGGAATAGAGCATCAAATTAATTTTATACCAGGAGCATCGATCCCTAATCGACCAGCCTATAGGAGTAGTCCGGAGGAGACAAAGGAACTACAAAGGTAAGTTGAGGAGTAAAAAAAAAAATTATTAAAAAATGGTGCTGTGCGACTGTGTGACTGTGTGCGAAAAATGGTGCGAATTCTTTTCGCGCTAGGGTTCCCTCCATCCTAGGGCGATGAAGACCAAATACTCTAGTATGGCTTCGATACAGGATCAAGGTAGGGTTTTAATGCCTAGTGAGTGTTCGACGAGGTCTACTCGGTCTCCCTCATGTTTGACGCAGCGAACTCAACTTGAGGATTACTGCGCGAGCTCCCCTGTTACGGTGATCATAGTGTCTCCCTTTTTTGAGACACCTGAACCTGTGGCGAGTCCCTCCCGGCTGTCCTGCGAAGTGGTGCTCTGATTCAATACCCGGTCAGTGAGACCCCAGCGGCAAAACTCCATGAGTGGGTTGTGGCTGGGGCTCTGAATCGTGCACAGCTTGGGCTAACCCCTCTCGGCAAGGACCAGATTATGGATATGAAAGCTCACCTGGAGAATCTCCATAGTAGAAAGCTCAAAGGCCCCTCATCCTCAGGTACAAAACTTCTCCCCGGTACAGTAGCTAATGGTGTTGATAGGGCTCCAGTAGTATCCTTCAACGGTGGAGCTGAGAGGTATCCCTTTTCTGCTAGGGGCAGGGGAGGCAGGTGTCCCCCGATTAGGGGAGGCGCTCGATTTGGTAGGCAGGAACAAGTGCCGTTAGCCAAGCAGGGGGTTGCGCCTGTTGTTGGGGTTGCTAGGCCTTGGGCCCCCATGGTTTCTCAAGCTTATCCGAGTGCTGAGCATGAGGTTGCTGAAAGTTCTGCAAATGTAGGCAAGGTGCTCGAGAATTTTTCTCAACCAAAATCTTGGGCATCTTTGCATATGAACCGAAGTTTTTCTTATTCTAACCTTGAATTTGCAGAAGCTAAGAACCCAAATCATCCTGAGATTATTGAAATTGCCGGTGATATGGTCGACGACAAGTTTTGGGAACCATGCCTAGTGGGCTATTTCTTAGATATAGACCTAGCTTTTGGTTTGGTTAGAGCTACGGCTAGGGTGTTGTGGGGCAAAAGGGTTTGGAGGATGTCTACGGTACCGACAAAGGTTTCTACATTTTTAAGTTCTGCAGTATGGAAGCTATGGAGAAGTTTTTAGACATGGGGCCTTGGCATTTCTAGGGATGGATCTTGATTCTGCGTCGTTGGAAAAAGAGGCTCAAGCTTGCTAAAGAAGCTCCTTCTAAAATTCCTATCTGGGTGAAATTTCATGAGCTTCCTCTCCAATTCTAGAATTCTGCATGTCTGAGTAGAATAGCTAGTGCCGTTGGTATTCCTCTCTATCTAGATAAGGCCATGGATACAAAGCAGCGCATCTCATATGCGCTGGTGTGTGTGGAAGTTGATGCGACCAAGCCTTTGTTACATTCTATCTTGGTTCAATGTGAAGGGGATAGTATGGAAGTTAGTGTTGAGTATCAAGGTCTACCGTCGGTTTGCTCCTATTGTAAAGCGTTTGGTTATGATATTAGCCGATGCCAGAATAAGCCTGTAGAGTGTCAAGATGATTGTTGGTCAAGGAAAGGGGATCGTCAGAGGTGGTAGGTCTGACCGTCCTCCTTTGCTTTCCTCTTATGTCTCTCCCACTTGTGAAGCTGCGTTGAATATGGGGAAGACTCGTGAGCCAGATGATGATACATCTGTTGTGGCCATTGGCGAAGTTTCGCGAAAAGGAGCTAATAGCAAGGTGGCTAATGTGCCTACGGAAGTAGTTGATGGAGTGAAGTTAAAAATACCCGCAGATGCAGGTAATAGGGAGCAAGAGGAGCATGTTTCTTCACATGTGGATCCGAGTGATTGTGAGATGCCTCGTAATAAAGCAGCTTTTGATTTTTCAAATTCAACACAGATGGATGATAGGGAACAAGCGGCAACTATAACTCTTACTTCAAATTCCTTCAGCGTGCTTGTGCGTAAGAAAAAGAAAAAGAAACAACGGTCCCAAGCCCTTTCGGATGGTGAGTATGAAGCTTCTCCTTCTCCTTCTCAGCAGAAGGCAGGGAGTAACCAATCTCAACCGTCCAGTGGTAAGAAAAAGAAGAAACTGTCTCTTGGTCATTTAAGTTGGTAGTTCTATCAATGAGGGTTATATGTGGTTTTGTTTGGTTAGCATTTCTCCCCCACTCCCATGCGAGGGTTTTGTGGTTTATGTTGCATAGTTTCCTTGTTTCGTTTGGTTAGTGTTGTAACTACCTGGGGTATGCCCCTTGGACTCATGTACATTTTCTTTTTTGTTTTATGTTACATTTAATTACCCTAAAAAAAGTTGTGGAATTAATGGCCAAAGGACACGTGAGAGAGATCTTGAGTCCATGCGCGATACCAGTATTGCTCGTACCTAAGAAGGATGGCACTTGACGAATGTGCGTTGATTGCCGGGCTATCAACAATATTACGGTAAAGTGTAGACATCCTATTCCTATGTTAGATGACATGTTAGATTAACTGCATGGATTATTTTTTTGGGTAATTAACGGTAGCATAAAAGAAAAAAAGGTACAAAATTACAAGGGGCATACCCCAGGCCTTACAAAGCACCACCAGCAAAAAAACCAAAGGCATTAAAAAAGGCTTTCAGCTAAGCCATAACCAAACAAGAAAAAAAACCAAACCCACGGCTGACAAATAAACAAAAGCCTAAATTAAAGCCATTGTTGCCGCCCCATAATTGTGAACAATAATGGGGTAGGAAGCAATGCCATTCAAATACAAAAGCTAGGCAAAGGAGCAAGCCCCCTGTAACTACAATTGAAAAGCCTATACAACCAACCAAAGCCTGCACAAGCAGATAACAATTGAAGAACTTATACAAATAACCTGTGTCACCAAAAACTAACTCGGCACCAACACAAAAACTTGTGCCATACACACATATTACCAGAAATGGGAAGCCGCCCAAAACAGCCAAAAAACCCACTGTTATCGCCACCCAAAACCAGAACCGCCATACTAACCAACTATGCCGCTATTACTTGAGGAAGCGCAACCGAAATCCGCTGGAAAGAGACTAGCAAAGACCAAGAAATCTACCCCTTCAAACCCATACAATCAATACCTAAAAGGCAAAAAGCAGAAGCCCTAAAACACACACACCCCACAGCCCCTACACAAGCCGTAGGGGAAAGCTATATACAAAATAAAGTAGCTAAACAAGAGGACACACCGATTAAGTGGAACCGGCAATTGATAGATAAACAAGCATCATCAGTCCACCAAAATGTGTATGGGCTGGACAAAAGCATAAGAGACTAAAAGAAAACAACAAGAGTCACCCGCTATGAATAACCCTCATAGCTAGGCACCACACGTAATGAACAAAGCCAAGGTTATCCCCCCAAACGGGCCCAAAATCCACCTCAATTTTGCAGGGACACATGATAAAAAGAGCAGCATCAGCGGCCCCAATACCGAAACCAAAGCATCAAAGCCGAGGCTTCTTCTTTCGGGGACCCGCCACCGAAGGATACCTGTGCACATAGAATAAAGGAAATCAATAACAGCTTCACATCCTCCACTCAATGTGTATCACTCATCTCTCCAAAGATAAGAATGAAGCAAATCTAACTCTAGCCACCCAAGGAGAGCCTCTGCAGATAGAACAAACGCAATTTATATAGGTAAGAAAGCTCATATCCCTCACTCAATATAGGGGTGGCACAGCCACTCAGAATGAAAAAATAAAACAAGCCTCACAACTCCTAGATATTCAAAGCTAACCTGCGCAGAGAAGTTTACAAGTAAAGGGGTTAGCATAAATCACTCTAGAACTCACACACATTAGTGTATCCCTCAGCACTCCAAAAAACCAATCCCAAAACTTACTTGAAAAGCGGGCCCATCACTGCAAAAATGAGAGCAATTCAACAATTAGTACCAAAAATATCAGTTGAAACACCCCAATCCTCTTGGATAGCCCTAGTGATTGTCGAGTCAGGAACATGACGTCTAGAAGAAATCCTACCTCTAACAAGGTCGCAAATCTCCCTAAGCACCACCTCACAACTACGTTTGTGCCCTTAGAATTTACAAAAATTATGCTCTTTCCAAATGCAGTATACAGTAGTAGAAAAGGCCAACGTCCGAACCATACTACTCAAAGCATAACACCCCCCCCCCTCCCCACCCACCCACCCCCTGCGATTGGTAAAAAGACACCACCAATTTGACCAGGTAGATTCAGACCCAACAAGCCTACACTTACTAAGCACCCACTCCCAGACCCGGCTCGAAAAGGGACAATTGAAGAAGAGATGGTCATGGGACTCCTCAAAATCGAAACATAAGCTACAACTGTAGTCACTGGTAATATGAAATAAACACAGCCTATCACCAGTGGACAATCTACCCCTAACAGCTAGCCAAAGGATGAAACTAACCCTAGGGATGTGGTGTTTGAACCAGACGAGGTTACGCCAAATAGGTCTAGGCTTGTGATCACGGATTGCTTCACACAATGAGCTAATCGAGAACTTCCCATTATTGAGCGACCATCTAATACTATCATTCCTAGAGGGATCAGGACTAAACCGAACCTCCCTAGCCATCCCAATAAGGTTGATAGAGACCACCGAAGGCCACATCCAATTGCTACCATCAACAATACTCCGAACCATCGCGAGACGGTCCATACCGGAGTCATAGACGATACGCGGGCCCCACTCCTCAAGGATGGAGCCCTAGGGGTTCAAGCCACAGGAAAGTGTCCTCTCCATTACCTACAACATACTTAACATAAGGTTTGATGAAAGGACGTAACTGGAGGAGTTTGCGCCTGCACCATGAGGCCGATTGAGGAATCTTTACCGCCCAAAAGGAATTACCCCGAAGGAGGTTAGACTTAATCCACATACACCGGAGGGAGATATCACCCACAGTAAGAAGGAACCAAATATGCTTAGCCACCACGGCTTTATTCCACATAACAAGGGATTTAAGACCCAATCCCCCCTCCTTTTTAAGAGCACAAGCATCTTCCCATGCGACGTTGGCTCCAGATGATTTCATGTCCGAGCCACTCCACAAAAAGCCCGTAATAAACTTTCCACTTCCCTGAAAACCTTCTTAGGAAGAATGAACAAAGAGGCCCAGTAGACTTGCATAGAGAACAGGATAGATCCAATCAGTTGGAGTCTACCTGCATAAGACAGGAATTGTTTAGTAGTAATGACAGGGACGCCAAGGTAGCGAACCGGCAGCGAGCCTTCACGGAAGCCAAGAACATCTAAAATATTCCTCTTTAAACCATCCCCCACCCTAGAGAAATAAACATCACTCTTCGAAGGGCTGGGAGACAAGCCAAACAGTCGTTTAAAATCATCTAGCGCACGCCGAACCACTCTAACCGACTGAACATCGGCTCTAGTAAACACCACGAGGTCGTTAGCAAAGCACAAATGCACAATTTTGTCCTTACAACAATGCCAATGGTAGTGAAATAGCATCTCGGAAGTAAACTTCTTAAATAACCTTGTTAAGACCTCCATGGCCATGACAAACAGGTAGGGAGACAGGGGGTCCCCCTGCCTGAGTCCTTTCTTACCTTGGAAAAAACCATTAAGCACCCCATTAATGCTAACAGAGAAACTCGGGGAAGACATACACTCCTTAATCCACCTAACCATCTTATCAGGGAAACCCATGCAGCGCAGGACAACATCCATAAAGTCCCAGCGAACATTATCATAGGCTTTCATGAGATCGACTTTAAGCACACATCTAGGGCCCTTATTTTGCTTGTGAAAGTCCCTAAGAAGCTCTTGAGACAGAAAAATATTATCCGCAATACGCCTACCCTTGACAAAGGCAGACTAAGAAGGGGAAATGATCTCTGGCAAAAAACCCTTAATCATGTTAGCAATAATCTTGGAGATACATTTATAGATAGTGTTACAGTAGGAGATAGGACGGTATTCCTTAATAGATGTGGGATTAGGAACTTTGGGGATCAGAGCAATAAGCGTCCTATTAGCTTCCCTGAGCATATAACCTGAATCAAAAAAACTTTTAATAGCACGCGTAACATCCGCACCCACAACATCCTAAGTGTCTTTGAAGAAGCCCGCAGAAAATCCATCAGGGCCAGGGGCTTTATTAGCTTTCAAAGACCACATAGTACGCTTAATCTCATCATCCGTAACCTCCCCCACCATAGACTCAGCACTACGGGAAGACAATTTATTCTTAACGAGCCCACTAACCTCATTCATATCAATGCCCTCAACCCGCTCAACAGGGCCCAAAAGCTCCTTGTAGTACCCAACAATATGGTCGAAAATGCCCTACCGATCAGTACAAATAGTGCCATCATCCTTAGTGACCATAGAAATACGAGACTTGTTATGCTGAAAGTTAATGAACTTGAAGAAGAATTTGGAATTTTGATCGCCCAGGTTTAACCACTGGATTCTAGCCTTCTGCTTGAGAAAACTCTCCTCAGCCAAGCAAAGCTCCATGTCAAGTTTATAAGCATCCCTCTCTTGCCCAACAAGGGCACGATCATTGGGTTGCCGATCCACTCTAATCTGGAGATCCTCGAGGAGAGACTTCTGACTCAAGACTCTGCATGGATCATATGTTTTCACAAAAATTGATTTGAAAAGTGGGTATCATCAGATTAGGATGAGAGCGGGAGATGAATGAAAAACTACCTTTAAAACTAAATATGGATTGTACGAGTGGTTGGTAATGCCTTTTGGGCTAACTAATGCACCTAGTACATTCATGAGGTTAATTAATCATGCATTGCATGCGTTTATAGGTAGATTTGTTGTAGTCTATTTTGATGATATCTCGGTGTAGAGCAAGAAATTAGATGAGCATTTAGAACATTTGTGTTGTGTGCTTGATGTTTTGAGAAAAGAGAAATTATATGCCATTATAAAGAAATGTTCCTTTTGTTTGGACAAAGTTGTGTTTCTTGGCTAAGTTGTTAGCACTAGAGGAATCGAGGTAGATGAGGAAAAGGTGAAGGCTATCAAAGAATGGCCCACACCCAAGTCCATGACGAAGGTAAGAAGTTTTCATGGTTTAGCTAGTTTTTATCGACGCTTTGTCAAAGATTTAGTACACTAGCCACAACACTCACTGAAATTATTAAAACATCTATGGGTTTTAATTGGGGAAGTGAGCAAAATCGTGCATTTATTGAGATTAAAGAAAAGTTATGTAGTGCTCCTATTTTAGCATTACCTGATTTTTCTAAACCTTTTGAGATTGAGTGTGATGTTTTAGGAATAGGTATTGGAGCTGTTTTGTTGCAGGAGAAGTGGCCCATAGCTTATTTTAGTGAAAAGCTAAATGGAGCAGCTTTGAACTACCCAACATATGACAAGAAGCTTTATGCATTGGTGAAAGCCTTAGAGATTTGGCAACATTACCTATGGCTGAAAGAATTTGTCGTACATACCGATCATGAGTCCTTGAAACACTTGTGGTCGTTGCATGCCAGGTGGACGGAATTCATTGAAACCATTCCGTATATGATCAAATATAAACAAGGTAAGGAGAACATTGTGGTCGATGCATTATCAAGAAGGTATGCCCTTGTCTCTACTTTAAATGCAAAGTTATTGGGATTTGAGTATGTTAAAGAATTGTATGCTACTGATGATGATTTTTCCATTGTGTATAAAGCATGTGGGAAGGTGGCGTTCGGTAAGTTCTAGAGACTTGATGGGTACTTGTTTAAAGAAAATAAACTTTTCATGTGCCAATTTTTTTGCTTTGAATGTGTATAGCCTTGTTTTTTGTTGGTTGGTTATGGCTAAAGCCTAAAGCCTGTTTTGTTTGCTTCTGGCTTTGTTTTGGTGGTATTTTGTAAGGCCTAGGATAGGCCCTTTGTATTTGTGTATTTTTTTTTCTTTTTTACAACACATTTAATTACCCAAAAAAATAAATAAACTTTGCATGCCTAATAGTTCTATGCGTGAGTTGCTTGGGCGTGAAGCACATGGAGGTGGTTTGATGGGTCACTTTTTTTTTTTTGGCTAGGTTAAGTGGGAAGGGGGTATGGAATACCCCAGGGGTCGAACCCTGGGGCAGTGGGGCACTGCTCGCCACTGAGCTGGCCACCACGTCCTTGATGGGTCACTTTGGAGTAAGGAAGACTTTTGATATATTGCATGAACACTTTCTTTTGCCAAGAATGAAACGTGATGTGGAGAGAGTATGTGCTCAATGCATTACTTGTAGGCAGGCCAAATCTATAGTCTTACCACATGGTTTATATACTCCTTTGCCCGTACCTAGTGAGCCTTGAGTCGATATTTCTATAGACTTTGTTTTAGGCTTACATAGGTCAAAGACAGGTAAGGATTCGATTTTTGTGGTTGTTGATCGATTTTCTAAAATGGCACATTTCATATCTTATCATAAAACTGATGATGCAACCCACATTGTTGACTTATTCTTTTGAGAGATAGTTCGACTCCACGGTGTTTCTAGGAGTATTGTGTCTGACCGAGATGCAAAGTTCCTTAGCTATTTTTGGAAGGTCTTGTGAGGCAAGTTGGGAACTAAGTTGTTGTTCTTAACTACTTGTCATCCCCAAACGGATGGACAAACCGAGGTAGTGAACAGAACTTTATCTACCTTATTACGTATTATCATTCAAAAGAACCTGAAAAATTTGGAGGATTGTTTACCATTCATAAAGTTTGCATATAATCGGACTATTCATACTACCATTTCTCATTCTCCTTTTGAAATTATTTATGGCTTTAATCCACTTACTCCTTTGGATTTGTTACCTTTACCTATTAATGAAAGGAGTATCTTGGATGAACAAAAAAAAGTGAATTGATGAAATCACTTCATGAGAGGGTACGACTTCAAATTGAGCAGAAAAATGAGAAGATTGCTTCCCAAGAAAATAAAGGACAAAGACGTGTCATCTTCGAGCCAGGAGATTGGGTTTAGGTGCATATGCACAAGGAACGTTTTCCAGCCCATAGAAAAACTAAATTGCACCCTCAGGGCGATGGACCTTTCCAAGTTCTGGAGAATATCAATGACAATGCTTACAAAATCGGTCATCCAGGTGAGTATAATGTTTGGGCAACTTTAATTGTTTATGACCTTTCTCCTTTTGATGTAGGTGACGATTCAGGGTCGAATCCTTTTAAGGAGAGGGGGAATGATGGGAATCAAGGTGGACTTAGAGATGGTGACCAGAGTCTCAGAGATCCGTTGCAAGTCCTAGAAGGGCCAATCACAAGATCAAGAGCAAAGATGATCAAGGACGCAATGCAAGAATTGGTGCAATCTGTGTGGACCGAGCATGCCAATTTATTATACAAGAATCCACCATTTAAGATTGGAACACAAGAAGAAGAACCTGTTCCACTTCATGTCAAACAAGCTACGGAGAGAAGCACAACCTAATGTTTTGAATTTTAATATTCATGCTTATGGGCTTGTTGGACTATTTAATTTGTTGGATTTTGCTTTTAAGCTACGGAGAGAATCACGACCTAATGTTTTGAATTGTAATATTCATGCTTATGGGCTTGTTGGATTATTTAATTTGTTGGATTTTGCTTTTAATTATTATAAGAAGAATAAGGGTTTGGGCCTAAGTAATTTTGTCCAGCCCATGATTGGGTTTAGTTAGGTTTAGTTTTGGCTAGCACACGTTGTCCCACATTGTTTAGAAATAAGAAATTTTTTCCGACCTTCTCCTATGTAAAGGAGCCTCCATGTATCATTTTAACATGAATAAAGTGAAGTATAATTTTTTTTTGAGAAAAAGTTTCTCTTGTAGTTCTTGAGTGATCTAAAGGACTTATCAAGGTTTCTTCCTTGTGGAGTTCTAGCTACTATCTTGGTTCTTGAAACAAGAGATCAATGGGTCAAGATTTGTTCCTTGACTTGATTTTGATGTTCTTGGGTTTATTTCAATTTGTTAGTGGGTTCAAGAGGATTCAAATCCTTGTGAGTTCACATCATACATCCCAAAACAGCTCAACCCAAAAACAAATTACACACAAAACTACCGAAGCAGAGCTACAGAGACAGGAATTGCTTAGAGTGTGTGTGCGATGTAGGGTGCGACACTGTGTGCGAGTGGCGCGTCCTAAGGTTTTGCAATGGAACACATGCGGTCTCCAGCGTCAGTATTCAAGCCTGTGACTAGTGATTCTACTATAAATAGCAAGCCAAACAATGTCGGTTCGCTCAGAGGGGTATCACCGACAAGGAACACGGTAACAGTGGAAACTCCAAATCGTTTCAGTGTTCTGCCTGGCACTGATGGAAATTGAAATGAAGGGGAATGATGATAGTTCAGATGAGGTACAATCACCGACCGTTAGCCGATTCCAAGATTTCCTATCTAGCATCGACGAATTGATTGAGAAGGAAGAACTGCTTGTTTGAGCTGGCCTCAAGTCGCATCCTGAGGAAATTTCTGACGCCATTAGTACAAAGATGAAATGGTTGAAAGAGCTTATCGGAAAGCCCACAGTTCCAGTTGCGAGCTCGTCTAGGGTTTCTTCTACGGCGGCACGACGTCAAAACTTTGAGCCGCCGAAGGTGTCCTCTCCACCTAGGGTTGCCGTCGTTGTGGATCGACTGAAGGAGGTTTTGCCTCCACACACGAATCTCTGTTTAGCACCCTCAGTGGATCACAGGGGAACCTCTTCTTTTGAAAGTAACCAGGTACGGGGTCATGGCTTTGAGAAGGTTGTGGCCAGGGCCCTCAACCGTGCACGGAAAGGGCTTAGCCCTCTTGATAAGACTTAGATTGAGGCTATGGAAGCCCTCTGGGAGAACCTCCATGGAGGTCAGTCAACCTGCCTTCCACTAACAGGTGCGAAATCTCTTTCCGATACTGTTGTGCATGTTGTTAATGAGGTTCAAGATGCTAGTGGTACGGTCGAGGTTAAGCTTGAAAGTTTAATTGAGGACATTAATCATAGAACAGAGGAGGGATTTTCTGATATCAGTCATTTGGGAATTTTACCGAGAGCAACTCACTCGGGTCCTCTCCGTGGAGTTGCTCACCTGGGAACTAGGGGTGGTTTCTGTGGCCGTTTGCATCGCCCCCCAGGTGGTAGACCTCTGGTGCCTCATTCCCTGCAGGAAAACGAGGGTGCGGCCCCTGGTGCACGCCAAGCATTTGACATAATACCAAGTAGAAATTGGGCTTCTTTGTTGACAACCCGAAGCTCTTCTGGAACAAGCTTGGCGTACATTGTTCCTATGGACCCTGATAATGAAGCTCTGGTGGATATTGGAGAGGACTTGGTTGATTCTCAAGAATGGGGGTCCTGCCTAGTGGGTTATTTTCTTGATGCCACTATGCCGTTTGCTTTGGTTAGGACAATGGCAAGAACTTTATGGAACCAAGACGGATTAACAGAAGTATATGGTAACGAAAAGGGCTTTTATTTCTTTAAATTCAGCAGCATGGAAGCTATGGAAAGCGTTATTGATAGAGGGCCGTGGCACTTTTCGGGGAAACTCCTTATCCTTAAAAAATGGAGGAAACGTCTTGTTTTAACCAAGGAGCCAATGGCTACGATCCCAGTTTGGGTCAAGCTCCATGACTTGCCATTGGAATTTTGGAATGCACAGTGTTTAAGTCGAATTGCTAGTGTTCTAGGTGTGCCTCTTTTTTTAGATCGAGCTACGGACTTGAAACACCGTATTTCCTATGCTAGAGTTTATATTGAAATTGATGCGTCACAACCGCTGAAACATGACATTCCCATTAGATGTGAAGGCGAAATTATCACTATTCGGGTAGAATTCCAAGGGCTTCCTGCTATTTGTGTCAACTGTAAGGCATTTTGGGTATGATGTGAGTAAGTGACACCGTTTGGTGCTAAAGGTTAGTGTAGAGACTTCCAATGACCCAAATGAATGGATTAAAGTTGGTAACGGTAAAGATGCGAACCCAGGCCAAAATTAGTGGATTCAAGTTGGGAATGGTAGAAATGTCACCCATGATACTTTTGTTGCTGATGGGCCTCGAGATGATACTCCTCCTAAGTATTTTACATTGTCAACCGAAGTGGACAAAGGGAAGCAAGGAGTGTTCCCTAACTCCTTCCGATCTCCATTGGATGCGGAAAATTGTGAGGCTACAGATTTGTGGACCCCGATAGACGGAGAGCATGATGCCCCTACCTCTTCCCCCAGGAAGAAGGCAGGAAGTAAACAGGCTAAGCAACCTAGTGGTAAGAAAAAGAAGAAACCATCTCTTGGTCATTTGAGTTGGTAGCTTTTCCTAGTAACTTTGGTTCGTGGTTTGTAACTCTCTGGATGGTGGACGTTCATTTCGCCCCATCATTGATGGTTTTGTATGCGGGTTTGCTTTGTTAGTTTTTATCTTCGCTCTAAAGCGGGGGTTAAGTGGTTCTATTTTTAACATCTTTGTTTTGTTTTGGTTAGTGATGTAACTTCCTGGGGAATGCCCCTTGGAATCTTGTACATTTTTTTCCTTTTATGTTACAATTAATTACCCAAAAAAACAAAAAAAAATTGCCCAAGCAATTCAGCCCAAGCAAGAACAAAAACAAGGCAAAAGCCCAAACCAAGTCCAGCCATGCTCAAACCCGCAGCAGCAAGGAATCAAGCAAAACCAAATGGGGAGGAGCCGCAGCAATGCAAAAGACCACACACAGCCGGAACATCCTACCTTCACCAATTAAACAGAGCAAACAACCCCAAAAAAACCAAACCAACCCGGTATGAACAAAGGCCAAGCCAGAGTAAGCGAAGCAACCCATAATAGCCCAAAAGTGCAGCAGTAGGCCCATAGGACCGAAAACAAAAATAAATCGGCCAAAAAATAGGCCCACTGCAACAGCCCCAAACGCAGGTAAAATCGAGGAAAACATCATCCCATTGGAACAAGCATGCAATAACAAAATAAACCAACACACACATGCACACACGCACACATTCCCTTACACAAGCCGTAAGAGGAAGGCTAAATACAAGGATTAAGACAAAACTAGTGAGCATAATAGAAAACAAAACATATTCCCAAAACTGGACAAAAATCACCCACGGCCAACAAAATCGAGAACAGACCCTAAACTGGGGGGCCAAAACCGATCAACAGCTAGTACCAATAATGACAAAAGTACAAAGAAATAGAAAGGCTATGAACAACCCTCATAGCTAAGCACACCACATACACATGAAGCCACCACCCAAGGTAACCAACCCACAAACCAAAGCCAAGAGTTAGAGCCGGCACTTTTTCCTTCGAGAATAGGCAACAACATGGGACCTGAGGAACAAAGATATGTGAGACAAAGTTAAAAAACAAAAAAAGAGGCCACACACACTCCACTCCAGTGTATCTCTCTGCTCTTCAAAAAATAGACAAGAGGAAAAGCTCTCTTGTTTCCTGTGCAGATTAGCATGGAAGGTGTAATGGAGCTGTGAGTTTTTGGGATAGTTTGTTCTGAGAGTTGAGTGATGCACTAACCTTGTGCAAGGGATGTGAGGTTTTATTAACTTTATAAACTGTTGTTTGTTTCCTGTGCAGCTACAACTCAACACTCCAAAAAAAATTCCCAAACCTCACTTGAAAGGCTGGCCCGTCACTGCACTCGGAGAAAATGACAACTAACTCTTAGTTCCAAAAATATCCAGATGTACACCCCAGCTCTCTTGAATATCCCAATTGATAGGAGTGTCAGGAACCCGACGTCTAGAGGATACCCTCCCCGTAATCAACTCACAAATCTCCTTAAGCACCCCCTCAGGACCACGCCTCTTTCCCTGAAATTTGTGGGAATTACGCTAAAGCCATATACAGTACACGATAGCTAAAAAAGCTAACTTACGGACCATAGAACTGAGAGCAAACCCACCACCACTACTTGCAAAACGATACCACCAGTCCCTCTAGGAAGACTCAGTACAAACAAGATGACACTTCCCTAAGACACTAGACCACACCTAACGGGCAAAGTTACAGTTAAAGAAAAGGTGATCATGAGACTCCAGGAAGCCCGAGCATAAACTAAAATCATAGTCGCAGTCTATACCAAACAACCTAAGCCTATCCCCTGTATTGAGACGGCCCCTAATAGCAATCCAAGGGATAAAACTAACCCTAGGAATATGATTCTTAAACCAAACAAGATTCTGCCACATAGGACAAGGGCGGGGGTCACGGATAGCCTCTTGTAGGGAGCCTATCGAAAATTTCCTACCATTGAGGAGCCAACGAATGTTGTCAGGCTTAGAAGGATTAGGCAGAAATCGAACCTCCCTAGCCATATCAATAAGATCCATGGAGACCGCAGAGAGCCACCGCCAGGTGCCCCCATTAACAATGCTTTGGACTTTTGCCAACCGATCAAGCCCTGAGTCATATATAATGCGAGGGCCCCTATCCTCAATAATAGAGCCCCAAGGGTGCCAGCGATCCAACCATAGGAAGATATCCTTACCATCACCGACCTTGTATTTGATTTAGGGATAAATCAGATGGCGGAGCTGAAGGAGCTTGCGCCAACACCATGAGGCTGATTGAGGGATCTTTACCAACCAAAAAGAGTTACCCCTAAGGATATTGGACTTGATCCACATACACCAGAGGGAGATGTCCCCCGCCACCCGATAAGAAGAAACCAGATGTGCTTAGCTACTGCAGCTTTGTTCAACATGACAAGAAATTTGAACCCTAGCCCCCTTCCTTTCGAGGAACACAAATCTCCTCCCACGAGACCATAGACCCAGAGGACTTCAACTCAGGGCCACTCCATAAAAAAGCCCTCAAGAGGCTTTCCACCTCCTTAAAGACCTTCTTGGGGAGAATAAACAAGGAGGACCAATAGACTTGCACAGAGAACATGATAGATCCAATCAATTGGAGCCTACCCGCATAGGATAAAAACTTGCTTGTCCAAACTTGAATTCTTTTGGCAATCTTGTCAATCAGGGGTTTACAGTCCTTATAGGAAGGCTTCATAGAAATCAAAGGAACCCCCAGATACCGCACA
Organism: Heliamphora ciliata; assembly: GCA_032360265.1. Classification (NCBI taxonomy): domain Eukaryota; kingdom Viridiplantae; phylum Streptophyta; class Magnoliopsida; order Ericales; family Sarraceniaceae; genus Heliamphora; species Heliamphora ciliata. The sequence goes on along the minus strand of JAUMHN010014495.1, from coordinate 3,379 downwards.
AGCAACAGACCCTCCACCCCCGAAAAATATACATCACTCTTGGGCAGACTAGGGGAGACTAGGTAGCCTAATAAAGTCATCTAACACTTTCCTAACGACCTTAACCGACTGAACATCGAATCTCAAAAAAACCATAAGGTCATCAGAAAAACACAGATGCACAATCTTATTTTTGCTACAATGCCAGTGATAATTGACAGGCATCTCCGAGGTATACTTTCGCAAGAGACCAGACAGAACCTCCATGGCGATAACAAAAAGATAGGGGGACAAGGGGTCACCCTGCCTAAGGCCTTTCTTCCCCGGGAAGAAGCAATTAATTTTTCTATTAATACTTACCGAGAAGCTGGGGGTCATGCATTCTCTAATCCAACTGACCATCCTATCAGGGAAGTCTATACTTCTAAGAATCACGTCCATGAAATCCCATCTAACATTGTCATAAGTTTTCATAAGATCAACTTTAAGCGCACATCTAGGGCCTTTGTTCTGTTTGTGATAGTTCCTACGCAACTCCTGAGAAAGGAAGATATTATTCGCAATACGCCTACCCTTAACAAAGGCCGACTGGAAGGGAGAAATAATTTCAGACAGGCACCCCTTAATCTGTCTAGTTAGCAATGTTCTTAGAAATACATTTATAGATGGTATTACAACAAGAAATGGGACAGTATTCCTTGATGGACAAAGGGTTGGAAACTTTGGGTATGAGGGCAATAATGGTCGTGTTAGCTTCCCTCAACATATGCCCCGAATCAAAAAAGCTTTTAATAGCTCTAACGACGTCTTCTCCCACAACCTCCCAAGCATCCTTTAAAAACCCTGCCGAAAAGCCATCAGGACCAGGGCCTTATTAGCTTTTAACAACCACATAGTCTGTCTAATCTCCTCAGAAGTAACCGCACCGACCAAAGCCGCCGCACTCTGGGGGGACAACTTATGCTGGATAAGGTCCCAGACATCCTCGACAGCAATCCATTGTGAAAACATAGAAGAACCCAAGAGGTCCTGATAGTACCCAATAATATGGTTAGATATATCCTGATGATCAGCGCAGATCGTACCATCATCACGAGTAACCATAGATATACGGGATCTATTACGTTGGAAATTGATGGATTTGAAAAAGAACTTGGAATTCTGATCACCGAGGTTAAGCCATTGAATTCTAGCCTTCTGTTTGAGAAAACTCTCCTCCGCCAGGCTTAATTCCATATAGAACTTGTAGGCTTCCCTCTCCAGACTCGTAATGGTACGGTAAGAGGGGTGTTTATCTAATCTAGCCTGAAGATCCTCAAGAATTGCTTGCTGAGACACAACTCTGGTGGATATCTCACTAAAGGATTCTTTATTTAGCCGTTTCAACTTAGCTTTCAACAGCTTAAGCTTTTTGGTAACCTGCAACATATCAGGGCCAACCACCTGCTCCTGCCAAACACCATGAACCAAAGGGATAAATTGTGGAAATTTAGCCTAAAAGTCAAAATATTTAAATTGCTTCCTAGCTTTAAAACCATCTAGGTTAAGCATGATCTCAATTTTAGCATGATCCGAGATACTAGGAGGACAAAAAAGGGCATTTGTTTGGGGCAAAGTAGTCACCCAAGCCTCATTAACTAAAGCACGGTCAATCTTAGTCTTAATGAAATTCTCCTCTTGTTAGTTATTAAACTAGGTCAATTGAAAACCACTATACCTAAGATCATCAAGCTCAGCCTCATAAAGGCATTTTATTGAAATCATTCATATGGGCCGGCCACTTGGCACACCCACCAAAGCGCTCATAAGGATACCTAACAGCATTAAAATCGCCAAGCAATAACCAAGGAAAGGTAACATGCCCAATAGCCAGAGATCTAATCTTACTCCATAATCTACACCTTTCACCCGGAGTGTTAAGCTCATACACAAAAGTGACCTAGAAGAAGACTTTTTCCTCCACATATTTAACCTTACAATGGATCCATTGATCCCCCATATCTAGAACATGAACATTAACAAAACTAGGATCCCAGCAAACCCACAACCAACCCAAATCCCCAAAACTATAGTTATGTGCAAACTTCCAACTCGGCCAGATGTGTTCAAAAATAGCATTAGCTTTGTTAACTTTGATCCTAGTCTCTTGTTATTGGGTAATTAATTGTAACATAAAAAAAATGTACATGTTTCCAAGGGGCATACCCCAGGTAGTTACATAACTTACCAACATAACAAAAAAAACATCAACAACATAATACACATAACCCCTGCTTGGCTGCAGGAGAAACTATCGAACAAAGCATATTCCATGCACAACCCGCATGTATAGGAAAATAAACCAATTTACTAAAGAGGACAAAACCAATCAAGCAAGTAGAATCGGTCGTCCAACATAAATAGACACAAATATCTTGCTGAAAGGGTGGGTCTCTGGAAGAAAATTAACTTGCTTGCTTCTGGCCTAGATAGATCTGCCTGGCTACTTCTAGGTGATTTCAATGCTGTCCGGTATCCTCTTGAGAGGGTGGGTGGTTGTTCTAAGTGGCCGGGGTATATGGAGGATTTTAATCAGTCCCTCTTTAAAGCTGAGTTGGATAATCTTAGATATAGTGGACCTTCAATTTTCTTGGTCTAATAATCAAAAAGGTGCAAACTCTATCAAATCTAAGATTAATCGAGCCCTTGTGAATGATATTTGGGGAACTCTCTTCCCCCAATCTAGTGCTCTCTTTTGCCCTCATAACCTCTCGGATCATTCCTGTATTGAGATTCTACTCAATTTTGATAAACCCAAAGTGTCTAAACCTTTTAAATATTTTTACTTTTGGGCCAAAAGCCCTAAGTTTCTCCCCTTGGTTAGGGAGGTTTGGAATGAACAAATTAATGGTTCTGAGATGTATGTTGTCTGTAAAAAGCTTATGATGTTAAAGGGTAAGTTGAAGCAGTTGAACATGGAATCTTTTAGTGATCTATCGGGTAGGGTCTAGAGCCAAAGATTGATTCTTGAAGATCTCCAATGTCAGTTGGATAGAGATGCTTTGGATACATCGAACTTTGATCAGGAAGGAGAAGCTTATAGGTCCTTTGTGGAGTTGAGTCTTTGATGTGAACCCGCAAGTATTTGAATTTCCTTGAACCCACGAACAATTTGAACTAAACCTAAGAACGTCAAAATCAAGTCAATGAACAAATCTTAACCCGTTGAACTCTGGTTTCAAGAACCAAGATTGTTGTTAGGACACCACAAAGAAGAAACCTTGATAAGTCCTTCAGTTCACTCAAGAACTATAAGTGAAACTTCCTCTCAAAGAAAATTTTACTTCACTTTATTGATGTCAAAATAATACATGGAGGCTCTTTTATATAGGAGAAGGTTGGAAGCAATTCCTTGTTTCTA
>JAUMHN010014390.1:6244-30514 GCA_032360265.1 Heliamphora ciliata | reverse complement strand
TAATACTGTGGTTATTAAGGATAATAAATGGGCTATCTACTCTGGTACATTGGTGGATGATCTTTATATTATTACTCCAATCTCTCCTACACTGTAATTGACTGAAATGAATAACACATCTAATTTACCATATAAGAAAAAAAAAATTCTTTAATGAACCAAACGTTTCTTTGGCACTTATGCTTGAGTCATATCAATCTTAAAAGAATAAATAGATTGGTAGCAGATGGACTTTTGAGTTCATTGGAAGTGGAGGCACTTTCAATCTGTGAATCTCACTTAAAAGGTAAAATGACCAAGAAACCTTTTTCGGCTAAAGGATATAGAGCTAAAAAACTATTGGAGCTAGTTCATTCTGATGTATGTGGTCCTATGACAATCCAGGCTAAAGGTGGCTTTGAGTATTTTATCAATTTCATTGATAACTACTCATGGTATGGATACATTTACCTGATGTACCGTAAGTCTAAATGCTTTAAAAAATTCAAAGGAATTCAAGGCAGAGGCGGAGAAGCATCTAAGTAGAAGTATTAAATCACCACGATCCTACTGTGGTGGGGAATACCTTTTTGGAGAGTTTAAGGACTATTTGTCATTAGAGAGGATTACATTCCAGTTGATTGCACCTAGCAATCCGCAGCAGAATGTGTAGCAGAAAGAAGGTATAGGACTCTTATGGAGATAGTAAGGCCAATGATGAGTTATTCAGGTTTTACCAATTCATTTTGGAAACTCGCTTTAGAGACAATGGCTTACATTCTGAACATGGTACCTTTTAAGTTAGTACCTTCTATTCTCACAGAATTGTGGACTGGGCGTAAGCCTAGTTTGAAACACATTGGATTTCAGGGTGTCCAGCACATGTGCTGAAAGGGATCGCGAGTAAGTTCGAACCGAAGACAGAAGTCTATTTTTTTGTAGGATATCCCAAGAGAATGAAGGGTGATCTATTTTATAATCCTAATGATCAGAAGGTCATTGTTAGCACTAATGCCCGATTCTTAAAAGAGTATTATATTATGGACCACAGGTGTGACGCCCTAAAACTCGGAGACATCTAGAGCGACAAATAGCTAATAATGGTGTGAAATAGTAATAAGAGATTAATACCCATCAATGCAGAAAAGTAGAAATACCATAAAATTAAGGTTACAGGCCCAAAATAAAGTATATTTATGAGAAGATATTAAAGAAAGCAACACTAAGTCCGATAAGTAAAAAAAATCATCATGTGCAACAGACTAGTAGAGTTCCAGCTCATGAGAGCCATGGTTCCGCCTCCTCTGGCACAAGGTAGTTGGCGAGAACTTCTGTATTCTCAAAACATAGCATAGAATGCCGTGAGTTAAAGCCCAGAAGGAACAACAAAATTATACAAAAAAGTTTCCAAGTACAAGTCAACACGTAGCAGACAGGATGACAAAATAATTATGACAGTGAACAATGATGAGAATGATGCAACCAATTTAAATTTTCTAGTTCGATTTAAACTTAAGTTCTTCTAGGTTTTCCCCGTCCGAGAAAAACCATCCTAAACCCCATGATCCCTATCATGTTGACCAAGTCTACCGACCGAAAAAAACCGTTCCTTAAGTCGTGGAATGACTACGTAGCAAACTAAGTGTCCAGTCAGATCATCACTAACGGCAAGGGCATGGATAAGTCAACAATTCAGGCCCTCAACTCTCAGATTAAGGACAAGCGCGGGATCGCAAAATCTAACTCCGATTATTACGCCATCCGAACTGCCTTCACCAATAACATAATTTATAACAACGTGCATTTAGCACTAAGGGAAAATTCCATTCAAAAATAACCAAGGCATAAAACCACAATTTCTCCAAGTGTCATTGTGCCACCCTAAATTTCAATTTCATCTCTTTCTTAAAAACCTTTAAGTGAACCACGTAAAACCCATCCCAATGATGATGCGGCATAGTATGCATAAAGTGATGATTTTTCAACTTATATGGGAATTCATGCATGGGTATGATTAATTAGCATATAAAACAAAGAGTGCACTAATTAAGCTAAAATCACCTCAAAATACTTAGGCTAAATATAATGTGCATAGATCAATGATTTAACCAAATTTGCATGTAAGTAATTTTAACTACTAAAATCATGTAAGTATATCGAGACAATATTACACATTCTAATTATTTAATCATGCATATCACAACATAGAAAATCCAAAATAATAGCACTAACACTTAATCACATTTAACCACAATCAGGATTTTCAGGTTTTAGTTACTAGTTTTAGGGTTCTTAAAATACTTAAACTTGGAAATAAAATTTGAGATTTGGTAGGCACCCTATTCGGGCTGTTATAAACACTTTTTATGTTGTACACTTTTTCAAAGTTTGCTTCTAAGGCCTCAATTATAACAAAACAACTTTCTGTGACAATATAGAGAAAAATATTTAGAACAGTGACGTAAAAACTCAGTGACTTCAAAAAATAGAAATAAGGACTTAGACTTAAACATTTATTTTTAAAATTTTTACAATCTTAGATTTATGAGTTTAGAAGCTCTGAAACATGACCTTGTATTTGTTTCATTTTTTTTGAATTTATTATGAATATTCTACCAAATAGTGTCCAAATTCGACACACTTTAGGAAAATCGTTGCCATTTTCTCTATACATATGCAAAGGGATTGATTCCATTGGAATTAGAAAGATAAGACATTTATCTATCCAAAAGATATCGGTTCTTAATCGTTACTCGATTCAACTGCCTGTAATCGATGCACAATTGGTGGGTTCCATCTTATTCAAAAATAACCAAGGCATAAAACCACAATTTCTCCAAGTGTCATTGTGCCACCCTAAAGTTCAATTTCATCTCTTTCTTAAAAACCTTTAAGTGAACCTCATAAAATCCATCCCAATGATGATGCGGCATAGTATGCATAAAATTATGATTTTTCTACTTACATGGGAATTCATGCATGGGTGTGATTAATTAGCATGTAAAACAAAGAGTGCACCAATTAAGCTAAAATCACCTCAAAATACTTAGCCTAAACATAATGTGCATAGATCAATGATTTAACCAAATTTGCATGTAAGTAATTTTAACCACTAAAATCATGTAAGTACATCGAGACAATATTACACATTCTAATTATTTAATCATACATATCTCAACATAGGAAATCCAAAATAATAGCATTAACACTTAATCACATTTAACCACAGTCAGGATGTTCAGGTTTTAGCTACTGGTTTTAGGATTTTTAAAATACTTAGACTTGAAAATAATATCTGAGATTTGGTAGGCACCCTATTCGGGATGTTCTGAACACGTTTTATGTTTTACACTTTTTCAAATTTTGCTTCTAAGGCCTCGGTTTTAACAAAACAAATTTCTGTGACAGTGTAGAGAACATTTTTAGAACAGTGGCGTAAAAACTCAGTGAATTCAAAAAATAGAAATGAGGACTTAGACTTAAAATTTATTTTTAAAATTTTGACAGTCTTAGATTTATGAGTTTAGAAGCTCTAAAACTTGACCTTGTATGTATTTCATTTTTCTTGAATTTATAATGAATATTCTACCAAATAGTGCCCAGATTCGACACGCTTTGGGAGAATCGTTGCCATTTTCTCTATACATATGCAAACGGATTGATTCCAGTGGAATTAGAAAAATAAGACATCTATCTATCCAACCACATAAAAATCACACCGAGAGCTTTATGCTATAGTAAATGGCATGGATTAAAAGTTGCCTGTCCAAACTGCCATTTTAACCCGATTTACTTCTCTATTTATACAAAAATTAAAAAAAAGATTTGGACCTTAAGAAAATTCGTGCATGCAAATAATATATACTTGAAACTATAGTAAAAATTTCAGGAACTTTTGATGAGTCTAGATCACTCAAACAAAATAGAAAATATCGGATTTTTGACAAAAACCTTCTTTGGACAGATTTGAGTGTAAAGAAAATAGGTGTTTTCTAGGCTCCTAAACCCATGGCCCTTACATGCATGGCTATATCTCTCATATATATGGCTTATGTATGAGATATATACCATTTACATGGATCAAAAGCAAAAGAAAATGGTAGATGATTGAGGAGAAAGAATAAAAGTAGAAAATATGTTCAAAACCACATCTCATAGTGTTGTGTATGGATCTTGAACCTAGAGGTGTTTAGGAGCTAAGAAAACCTTAGTATATGAAAAATAAGTGTATAAGAATATTGTTCCTACCTTAGATATGTTTGATAGATGATGAATATAGAAACCCTTAGTTGAAGAACACAAGAACACTCTAAAGATCTTAGAGAACACACACTAGGTCTCTACTTTCTCTCTGTAAAACACTCTTGGAACACTTAGAAAAAATGCAAAACACAAAGTGAGAGAGGGAGAGAGAGCTATGCCGAAATGGGGGGGGGGGGGGGGGGGGTGGGGGTGTTTTAAAAATATTTTTGTAGCTAAATGAGAGTTATAATATGTGTGTAAGACCTATGGAGGCCTACACCCACTTAAAATATATGCATGTCTTACAAAATATATAAAAAAATGGGTTGAGTGTGGGACACTCAAGTTGGCCGGCCATGAGAGGGAAATTGGCTCCATTTTTAAATTTTGTTATATGTTATTGCTTTATTGTATATTTAATGATATATATATATACTACATAGTTCAAGAATTGTATTCAAAAATTAACTTAATGTATATTTTTAGCTATGAATATTAAAGATTTGAATTAATATAATAATTTTAGGTGTTGTACTTAATTTTTATTTCTTAGTTTAATTATAACATTATTTAGTTGTGGCGATTGGGTTAAATTTTGATTTTTGTACAGTTTCGTAACTTGATATATATTTTTAATTATTTTTATAATAGTTTTAATTTAATTTGATAAATTTAAATTTTAAAACTCAATTTCATGATTTAATATTATTTTATCATTATTTAATTATTTATATGTTATATTATTATGTCTTTTTATGTTAAAAATACAAGTTGGTTTAAAATTATATTATTATATTAGGTTGTTACTTTTGATTATAATATTAGGCTATTTGTAGAGATTTATATATATATATATATATATATATATATATATATATTAAAACTACCTTTTGTCTCTTGATTATTCTAAACACTAAAGTGACTTTTACTTTTTACTTTTGAATTATTTTATTTGCTTGTAGAAAGATATATAATAGTTTGTATATAGTATATCCACATATGTTTATATATATACAAGTATATAAATATATTAATGTTACTTTTGAATTATTTTAATGGAGATTGTGTGTTATAGAGAATTAGGATTTTTTTATTAATTTATTGTGTTTATTTGTAGAGATTTATATATATATATATATATATAAGTATTAGGTCCTTCGGATTAGTCCCCGAGGGAGCTGAGCACCCATCCATCTCAATTTACGGGGACTAATCCGAAGGACCTAAGTACCTACGCTGCGCACGTTTTCAGACTTACATCGAGGGCAACTCGTGCCAAATACACGTCATGCCGGTACATCTAGATATTCTTCTAAAAATAGTACCGTTGCTCAACTACGAAAATATTTTCTCAAAATAATACATTATACATGTATATAGATCCATCCATCAACGTGGAGATCAACAAAACATTTTCAAAATATTTTTTTTCATTTTCAACAAAACGTTTCAAAACCTGAGACTCAACCTGGAAGGCGAGCTCCAAACCTCGAAAACCTTAAAAAAATGTTGAGATTTTCATCAAAATCCACTGTTTTCCAACAACAACCACCGTTTTTAAGAAAACTCTTTGAAAATCATAAACCACATGTCATAAAGCACTATAAGTCAAGAAAAGTGAACAACATGTTTTCTATTAGAAAAACAAGGCTTAAATAGAAAAATATGACATTTGATGTATTTTTTACCCAGTGAAAACACATATAATTACATATAACACCCTCTTAACAGCAGTAGGTCTAGAATCCTACCTCGTTGGGTCAAAACCCGACGTCTTGAAAATAGAACCTCAACAAAACAAAAATCAAACCGGATATATACGAAGCCCCCGGCACCAACATCGAGGATCCACAGTCCGATCGCTGAAAATCGGGCCCTAGGTCTTCAAAATCTAAAGAGAAGGCAGAGAAATAGGAGAGAGAAATCAGATCTGAAGAGCAAAATATTCCAAAATATCTCCACGGCTGGATATTTACAGAGAACGCCAAAAATTCACTGTTCAGTCGACTGAATGACGCTACTGGAAATGCCAAAAAGCCTAGCCTACAAGGTTCAGTCGACCGAACCTCCTTGTCCAGTTGACCAAACTCAAAAAACTCGGTTCAGTCGATTGGGCCTAGCCCCTCAGTCAACCGAACTGCTGGGCAGTTCGTTTTTATGTGAAAAAAACTAATTTTTCAGCCTTTAGCCAAATCAAATGATCCTCAACAGAACCCGAACACGCGCCAAGGGTGCACTTAAAACATTCCGGAGGTTTCGAGATTACTCGAACACTTAATCATTCAAAAATGAATCGAGTGGGGGTCTCACATTGTTAGGGTTGGTATACTGAAGACCGTGTTTTTAGTATTTAATTTTAATTTAATAAAATTAATTTTTTATTTTATGATAATCTTTATGAGTAATGTATGGATATCATCTATTTAATGTTATGCATGGATGTCCGATATTCTGTATAGTATTTAATCTGGTGTGTAGAGTATGGTTTGCACACAGAAGATCATATTTTAGGTTCTTGAAGAATATATGTTTTATGTTCATAGTTTAGATGAAAATGGATATACCATTGGTACGATTGTAATACAGAGTTTTAGTAGACCTGTCTTGTTTACAAGAAACAAATAATAGTGTCATCTATTGTTCTGACTTTCTGTGCTATTACACTTTCTGTGTATTGAATGGGACATTTGAGATAATTAATTTTATACTAACTATATAAATTAATTTACACCCTAAGGTTATTATAAATAGTGTTTATCCTCTTAATCTTAAAATAATTATTGATTTGCATATATTTAATTTTCATTGTTTTGATTCATTAGAGAGTACGATTTTATATGGGTCTATATCCCCGGTGAGTTGGATAGCGGTATTATTTATATAAAAAATATTAATTATTGATGAAATTCACGCCCCAAAAGATTGGGATTGACGATGCTCCCTTAAAGAAGCTTATAAATTTTGATCGGGACAAATCTTGCAGGTGAATTTGATTATCCAGCGGTCAAATAAGTTAAGCAGAAGGACTTAAGGAATATCATGATACCGATTAAATTAAATTATCAGTAAATAAATTTAATTGGTGAATATCAAAAATTTTAACGTGGAAAAAAATGGTATGCATTTAATAACAGAAGCTCAGTGCAAGATGGTCTTGAGATTATAGATCAGAGTGCAATTATAGTTATTTAGTAGTGTGAACTATAATTTAGTATTTTATGAAAATTACAGAAACCGCTGCTGGTTTTCATAATTGTAGGTACCGCTATGAGATTTTCTTAATTGCAGAAACCACTGATATGTCTGTGTTCCACTAGAAGTCTTACTCATAATTACACCCTAGGTCCCTGCTACAGCCCTATAAATATGCGAGTAAACTGAACCAGTTTCATAACTTGTCTTCTAAGACTAAAGTTGTCCAGGTTCTACCGGTACGAGTTTTTGATAGATTATAGCTTACCCTACATTCAAGAATCACATAAGAGAATACAATAAAAGATCTGACAGGAGTTTCAACTCGAATTCAAATCGTAGTTGAAGATTCAACCAGTAAAAAGGTATTCTTCTAAATTAACTTCGGATGTACGGGTTTTATTTTGTTTGTTCGTCATCAAAAGTTTTTATTTGGAGCCCGTTTTGGCATTTGCCTGTCGAGTTAACTTTTTTTTCTTCAGATAATAGTTTGCAAAAATAAAGATCTTGACAGTTTTTCCTCCAACATGGTGACCTCTTGGGAAGAACAAAACCGTGAGAGTTTTACCCAAAGCAGACAACATCGTTGCTATGAGAAGGGTTGAGGTGTTAACAAGTGGTATCAGAGCAAACTTTCCCCACGTCCGAGTGTGGGGCTTTGCCGTCTCATGTGTCATATGGGCGGGCTACTAGGTGGGCGGGTCGATAAGGAATGGTAGGCCACTAGAGCTGGCAGGCTACTACATGGGAACGTGCAGCCTTAGGGGGTAGATTTTGATATCCTGGTATCTTATATAGAAAAGGAAGAGAGAGTTCCTAGACTACAAAGAAAAAACTTTGGACCTCTACATAGCAACAAGGCCTTTTTTCAGGTGGTAAAGACCCTCGCAAAACTCAGTTAAGCATGCTCACGCTGGATTAATGCAAGGATGGATAACCTCTTGGGAAGAATAAAACCATGAGTGTTTTACCCAAAGCGAACAATATCGCTGCTATGAGAAGGGTCGGGGTGTTACACTTGTGACATGTCGCCACGCATGCTCTGTCGCCGCGCTAGCCATCGCCGCGCCTGCGCCTGCGCCGCCCTCACGCCATCATCGTGCCTGGCCCGCGCCTCGCTGTGCCTGCGCCACTGTTCGCCGGAGCGCCTCGCCTAGCTATGCACACGCGCACTACACCGCGCTGTGCTGCTGCCACTGTTGCGTTCTTCGTTCCTCGTCCTTTGTTCTTGAATGAAAAAAAATTGATCCTATGCATATGAAAAGTTCACAAACAAACTACAAAGAAAGAAGATTACAACGGTTTCTATGCCTCCAAAGAGTTGACAAACCAACTACCACGATCAAACTTTGTGGAAAATTGGAATCAAAATTAATCATAAAACCATGCAATCAAACATGCAATATTAAGACCATTAAAGCTGGGATTAGATTGCCAACAAAACAAAATTAACACAAGTCTAAATCTACAAAAACCCTTGATTTAATTCATATATATATCAAAAACAGCTCTGATACCAATTGTTGGGCCCAAAACTCAAGATCCAGTGATATAGTATATGAATCAAGTTAAAAAAATTTCTGAGCAGGAAAGTGCCAAAATAGGCTCTAGATTAAAATTTTTGAAATTGAACAAACAAAAAATAAAATCGGTATAACTCCCAAAGTCAAAAAATAATTATACCTGTGAAATCTGTCTGATTTGATTTTGTTTTCTACAAGAAACTTTAGTCAATAATCGCCGCGATTATTGACTGACAATCTATTCTTCTATCAGGCCTTCTACTGTATTTTCGAATACCAAGAATATGATTATAGTGTGGGCCATATTCTTCGTATTCTTCAAACCTTAACTGGTTGAACTTAATTTTTAGAAAAATGTGAAAACCCTAATCTTGAAGACAGATTGACTGAATTATGAGGTCAGGATTTATAACAGCGTTTTTATAAGCTACAGTAAGGACTTGTGGAGTAAATAAGACATGGGCTCCTAATATAATTATGAAATCATACCTCAACCCAAAAGTAACTTCATAAAAACATAAATTATAATTTATTCCACTAAAGAATTATAATTTCACTCTCAGCTTTATTCTCAAAATTGAATTATTCGATCTCCTATTATTAAATGCTTATTTATTCTCTTCCACGTTAAAATTACAAATACCTGCTGATTAAATAAAATTACTGACAATTTTACTTAATTGGCCCCTTTGAAAAATCTTTAAGTCCTCCTTCTTAACTTGTTTGACATGCTGAATTATAAAATCCACCTATAGGTTTTGGCACGATTAAAACTTATAAGCTTCCTCTAGGGGGTATCATCAATACGGATCAGGGGTCGTAAATTTCATCAATAATTAATATCCACCATATAATTAAGACCGTTATCTAACTCACCGGGATTATTAACCTATAAAAGATCGCACCTTTTAATGAATCAAAATAATGAACATTAAATATACATGTATAATAATTATTTTAGGATTAAAAGTTTAAGCACTCATAATAACCATAAGGTGTAAATTAATTTTTATAGTCAATACAAAATTAATTACTCCAACGTAGTCCTATCCAACACACACAAAGTGTAATAGTACAATGAGTGGGAACAATTGTCAAAATAATTATCATTTTCTGTAATCAGGATAGATCTACTAAAATATTGTGCTACAGTTGTACCGATAGTGTATCCAATTCCACCTAAAACTGTGAACCAAAAACTTATAATCTACAAGAATCGATAATCTGGTCTTTTATGTGTAAGCTAAACTCTACACACCAGATGAAATATTATGCTGAATAAAAAACACACATTCACAATATTAAATAAATAATAAAACGTACAAATTTACTCATGACAATTCTCATAAAATAAAAAAATTAATTTTATTAATAAATAAAATTAAATATTAAAATCTAAATTTTGATTTTTAGTATACAACTCAACAAGTGGATGGTGTGTTTTAGATAGCAAAATGTGTTTAGAAGCACTCCAATGAATACGAGGGGAAGCATACATGAAATGACATGTTTTATTCACCACATAAGCAATTTCACGGCGGGTAAGCGTGAGAGATTGAAGAGTACCTATGGTTGACAGTTTCTGTATGATTTGAAAGTTGTTTGCCACCATATTTGGAGAGTGACAGTATTGCAGCACGAGGAAAGAATTGCTTTGTAATAGTAAATGCCAAGTGTAGTAAGGAGATTTATCACAAATTGATGTTGACACTGATGTAACACATAAGGTGTATGAGTGACTTAAATACCAAAAAATAATGAAGCGGTCCATGATCTTTAAGACCAAACTTGGAATGATGAATGGTGAGGAGCATGGTAATGGTTGAAGAAACATTACTGGTAATCTAAATATCATTCATGTAGACAAGAATATAAACTCGAGTGGTACCATGATAATAAGTGAATAAAGAGGCATCTGATTTGCAGGCAACAGACCCGTGAGAGATAAAAAAAAAAGGAAAAACTCAAATAAGCGATTAAACCAAGCTTGAGTGGCTTGCTTGAGATCATATAATGATTTGCAAAGTTTTTAAACATAATAAGCATATTAAGGATCCAAAAAGCATGGGGGCTAAGGCATATACATAGAGAGATACCTACTGAGAAAAGTATTGTTAACGTCTAGTTGGTGATCCTTCTATCGATAAGAGATAATAAGAGACAGGATGGTGCAATTAGTAGTGGGTTTGATAATTGGGCTGAACGTCTCAAAGTTGTCGATCTCTAGTCCTTGGTGAAAATCTTTAGCCACAAGATGAGCTTTATAGCATTATGAACAAGAATAGAGGCTTCAACACTTATCACTTGGCACAATTGGGGAAGTTTAGTAGTTCTCGTATATTAAGTTGGTTTGGTATCAGTGGGTAGAGAAGGATGGACCATTGTAGCCATATAAAGGAGATGAAGGTTGATCAATTTATGGCATCATAATATCCTATGATGAGTGCATTGAGGGACCAACACTATAGGAGATGATCGAATATGAGGTGATGGGACGATTGAGATCAACAAGTAGGACTACAAGTGGAGAAGATAATAGATTGGTTGGGATAAAATTGGTTGGGATGAGAGTAAGGATGAGGGACAAGTGGAGTGATTATAATTATTTTAAAGAGATAAATAGGGATTAAAACTTGAAGTGGGTACTAATATATGAATAAAAGGTAGGTGAGAAAAAAAATTGATCAAAATTTTGAACAGAATTATGAGGGGCTAAATTTTGAGCAGAATCTTGAGGTGCTGAATTTTGAGGGTATCAAGATATGTGGGTAAATTTTTGAATAGAAATTTGAAGAGCTAAAGTTCTGTTGTGCGTGTGGCTCAAATTCTGTTCTCCGGGTAATTTCGTCCGGACGGATTAGGATAGGAGTTCCCTCCGGATGGACATCTAAATGGTTCGGGACAGAAGGTCTTCCATTCGAACAAGCATTTGGGCGTCCAGACGATTGGGGAAGAGGGTTTTCCATCTAGATGAGGCACGGCAGACTGTGCGTGTGCGGGCATTTTTGGAGATTGGGAGGGGGAATGCACCAGATATCCATCGTTTTTAGAAGAATGTTCCTTTTCTATTTAAAACGAAAAATCTAAGATATCCGAACACATTTTTAAAACAAAATAGAGTCGCCACTTGATTTTTGAGAAAAATCAAGAAAGTTAAAAGAAGGTTACGGGTCTTTTAAAAGCGTAACCAGAGAAAAAGAGGATTCAGGGGCTAAGGTACGAAAAGAGAAAATGTTAGGCACCCTTCTCGCTTAACCATGGATTGGCCTCTACTTTATCAATATTAGTTCCTATTATAAATTTTTTTAAAGGTAATATATATAGAATGGGAGGTTGAAGAGAGTTCAAACAAAAGCAAATAACAAAACAAAACCTAACTACGATTCTCAAGATCATGCGATTTGGTTATTATTTCTAGATATGCCACACGTATAGTTTGAGCAAAGCAAAGTAAAAAGCATGCGAGTAAACAATAAAATAAACAAATAACGACCTAAGGGATATGCAACAAAGTTTTAGTTTCAAGCATGCTATAAACAGACTATACAGAACAAAACAGAAAAGATTAAAATACTATTTCAAGCTACTGGATATGCATAAAGCACACGGCTATAGCAACACATGTTGCGGCCGTGACATAAAAGATCACAAAGTTGGCGACCATGCGACCGTGATAAATATAGGGTTACCGCGACAAACATGATAAATAAAACCTTAAGGTCGTGACAAACGAAAGTCATGGCTGTGGTTTTTATGGTTCCAAAAAGGGTATGGATGTGAAGCGAGGACCATAAAGGGCCCAAATGTGTAGGATAAATAGGACAGAGACCATGGCCTATCAATCTTAGGCCAAATCCCTCATCCTTTATCCTTCATGCAATGAAAAATACTAAACAGAAAGTACTGGACACTGCAAATGGAAAAAAAGGATGTATGAACACATCTCTCATGTCACTGGCTTCCAAAAATCACGCTGCCATAGCCAAGGTAAAAGGGCAGTCATGACAATTACAGAGGTAAAACTGACGGCCATGATAACAACATATGGTGGCCAGCACTTTATAGCTTATAAAACATATAACCGTGGGTATTTTAAGGTCACGGCCGACATATTCTAGGTCCACATTAGGTACTAAAATGAAAGTATAAAAAACAGCGATCACAACCCACTGATCTGATGTTAGATCTACTGTTCATTGCTCTTTAAAGAAGGAAATAAGGGTATAAAAGAAAGAATACATATCAGAACAGCAATGTGACGCCCCGTCTTCCGGGCACATCGGGACATACATAAATATAAACATAGAGATATACTAATCATACTTTCATATTTACATACGATAGTTATTATATTATAAACGAGTTCTGAACTGTCCAAAATTACATAACTATTACAGTTTTACCGAGAAAATTCAAAAAAAAAAGCTAAGCATGGGAAAAACTACATGTAAGAACAAAAGTAGAGATCTTGATTCCTCATAATGCATCTGCTGGATCCATGTGCTCTTGGAATTCACCTTGTCCTTCCAACTCTTCTTCTCCCTCTGGGATGACTTCCTCAAAGAACTCCTCCTCACCTATGGCACGAATGCCATGATTCAAGACTCAAAAGCAAAACACTCTAACCTTCTAACTAATCTCACGGCACAAAATTCACCGCAACACATATCATATAACACCCAGTACAGTTTATAGTCAAGGAGATAAACATATTTATGACAGGATAGAAGAGGAGTCAATAAACATGCGTGTATAAAATGCAGATGCCCAACCCAACATGCACTCAGATTATAACAGGGATTCCACATCGAAAATCACCAAAGTAGACTTGATGGGACTCTGATCACCAAACCTATTCTCTCCTCGTTGCGAATAGTAACCACTTCACCGGGTGTCATGCCACAGCTGTTTTACTCAATGGCAACAGCGTGGGGTGGGCAATAACGTCCTTACTCCAAATCCTAGCCAAAATTATATGCACACAAAACCCACCTTAAGAATAAGAATGCTCATTTGGCATCAACCCAAAGTCTAAGTCATCAAACCAGAATGCTAGCAACGAACCCATAGTTCCCAACAATATCCATAAACCATTTCAAACACCGGGAACGTACCCAGGGTGTACAAATCACAATCATTTTAAGCACCGGGGACGCACCCAGGGTGTATAAACCAAAACATTTTTGAAAATGGCAACCAGGGGTGCCCTAGACTTAGAATCAAGAATGACGATCTCAACACAGCCCATCCCAACAACGGTTTGCACAGATGGACTCCAACAAGCCAGGATGCAAATGACAATGCTCATAATGTGTACCATTGATCTCAAGTGCAATAGATTACAACATGGTATCAACTAGCATGGCAAGGTTCATGGTACAATTTGCAAAGCATAAGACACAATTCTAAAGATATGATTCAAACATGATAGCATGAGTTCTAAATTATCATAAATTCACTTAAGACACTAATCAACTAATTCAATTCAATCATCATACAAAAACTCAGGTCTCATGGCAAAGGGTACTCAATCATACACTTAACAAATTTTAAGGCCAAAATTCAAGTATTAAATTAAAAGGGCCAACAAGATTTTGGGGTATCTAGACTTGGAATCAAGTTATGATTTTTATACACCATTTAGATAAATATATTTCCTACAACTATTATTTCTAACACCAAGGCCAAATCCTAAGGAAAATGGGTGAACAATTCATATTAAGAAAAAATGGTTCAGCACTTTTCTCAAGATTTTACCAAACTTATGCTTCTGTTGGTCTCGGTTTTGGGGTATCATTTCAACTCCAAATGAGCCCATTTTTTAGTATGTTCTATTTTAACATCTCCCCTACAAGTTTCATGTTTAGATCTATGAGTCATTGTTTGAAACAAGTTAGATTTTTTGGCCATTTTTAAAAGTAGGTTCTATTAACCGCCAAAACTGAGCAGAGCAGATTTTAGACAGAGAGTTTGAAACAGTTTTGGGATATAATCCCTAGGCTTTAAGGTATGATTTTTGGTAATAAAATACTTCAATATTTTAGCTACAATGTTCATGTAGATCACGTTTTGAATAGATCACTAAAAATAGGGGTTTTCAGCTATATAAAAATATGCAACAGAATGTTCCTTAGGGACTGAAACTCAATAGAGAGTTTCAAAGTAGTTTTGACCTATCCAAACTCAATATTTTGTTCTCAGTTTTGGTAGGTAGATATATATACATGTTATATACAGTTTTTATGTTTTGATCAAAGTTCGGATCTCATTTTAAAATAGGGTTTCCAAGTCGGTAGTGGTGACTGGTCGAAAAATGACACACTTTTATAAAATTGCAATATCTTGAATTCTGGTTATGCAAATGGGTTGAAACCAACTTTGGATGAAAGATAACACAAACCAATAAATTTGGACATAAAGAACATGTTTATATCAATTTGCTACATTGAGTTATGACATTTCAAATCTCAGGGCAGAAATATCAAAGTTCTAAAAAATTAAGCCTCTTAGGGTTCAAGTCTTCTACTTATGTCATGTCAAGTTTTTGTTTCATTTATTTGCATGCTTGTGTTCTAAACTTTAATATCAAGGCTCCAAAACCCTTAGAGGTCATCAAACTCAAAGATAACATCACACAACAACATCTCATGTCATTCATAAAGAAAATAGCCCCTAGTTTGTTACTACGACGCCTTTTCAGTTTGATTTTGGTTCTTGATTTTTAGAGTGTTTAAAAGGATGTGCTGGGAGATATTTTGAGGGATATTAGATACAAGGTTTAGAGGTTTTACTTACTTATTTTGAGAGGTCAAAGAAGGGTAGAGGGTTGATATGGACTTAGCTTTCGAAAACCTCCTCGGTTTCTTCCTTTTCCTTCCTTTTTCTTCCTCAAACTCACTTTAACACTCAAGATCAAAGTGTTTCTAGTTCCTCCCCCTCTCTTGGCCGAAAATTACATATAGAGAAGAGGGTGTTTGGCTCTCTTTATATAGGCAAGGCTATGAGACATGTGGGAAACAAAAAAGTACAAAAAAAAGGTCCTTTTTCTTCATTTTAATAAAAGAGACTTGAGTTTGATTTGAGTTGATGTAAGTTTTTGTGGGCTAAATTTAGATATGGGGAAGCTAAATGTAGCTAGGGGCTGTTTGGGGGACAAAAATCTGATCCTCCATCAATCAAGGGATTTGGCTCGATTTTTGTGTCCCTATTGTGCAAGAAAATGCATTAAAAGTTAATTTGATGTATCTTTTTTATGTCTTTTTCTATTGAGATTTAATATTTTAATATTTTTTTATGAGAAATATAGTATTTTCATATATTATCATAGTTTCTATAGCAATTGATTAAATAGATGTAGTCTTTTAAGTCAAATTAAGCTCTTTTAAAAATATATGACTTTTTGACTTATTTTGTCGTGTATGAATTTCAATAATAATTTGTTTGCTTTTGTTGACCTATAACACTATATTATTATGTATATTACTTATTTAACAAGTATTGGATCATCATAATGCTTAATTTAATACATTTCTCATCATTTAAAGCTAAAAAGAAAGCAAAAAGTCACTTTTTGGCACACTTCCCAAGGTGGTCGGCCACTAAGGGATACTTTTGATATTTTTGATATTTTTGATATTATTTTGTCCTTTACTACTTAATTGTACTTAAATCCTTGATTTAACGTATCCATGTGTCAAATTTTAGATTTTTAAGGCTTTTTGCTGTATTAGGGACAAAACGATCATTTTACCCTATTTGTGAGAATTTTTTATTTTTAATTTATTATTTCATGATATTTATTTCATTTATAATGTTAGGAGATTCTCTGGGTGCTAGGGTTTTATTTCCTGTGTTTTGGACCTTTTTAGGGTTTCTATGCCGAATTTAGGATTTTCAGTTCGAGTTAGGGTTTTAAATCTCTTTCGTATTCTATGGCCTTGTGGACTATCCATCACTAATACTAGGGTTTGAGCAGGATCGTTACAAGCAAAGAGGAAAAAAAACTATAAAGCATAAATATCACGAAACTTTTAAAGACATCTTCATACACTTAACCCAAAACAAAGGTCACGGCCTGGATAAAGGAATATCACGGTCAGACTATTCATAGGCATAAAGGTGACAGCTCGGTATAAGAACCTCACGGCCGTTGGTTTTGTAGAACCTCAGAACAAGCAAAAATAAAATTGTAACGAACAAAGACCATAGCTCATTTAATCTATGATATATCTACTATTCATCGCTTCTCAAGAAAGTAAATCGAGATGCATGAACATTAAATAGAACAGAAACAAGACAGAAGAATATGAAACAAAAGGAGATCAAAGGGTTTTGAAAGCGTTTCTTTACATCTTCAGCCTAAAAAGAATATCGTGGCCTGGGCAAATAACCCACACGGTCATATCTTGTATAGGTCTAAAAATGACGTCTTGGTACAGGAACCTCACGGCCGTTACTATTTTTGATAAAAAAGATGGTGGTTCAGCATGATACTTCACAGCCATTACTATAGGCAAAATAAACCTCACGGCCATGTCATTGAAAGGTCACGGCCGTTGGTTTTGTAGAACCTCAAAAAACTTCAAATGTGTTCGATGTGCTAGTGAGTATGAAAATAGAACGGAAACAATAGTAACTATATGGAGTAGAAGACTATAAAGGAACTAAATATAATAAGAACTTAAGGAAAATTATGCTTGTATAGAAATAAATGATAACAAAACAATAGAAACCTTACCCACAACACCCTCGGAGAAAGAAAATGAGGGTTTAGAGAAAAATCGTGGTTCCTAAGGTTACCTCGCGTGTATATCGACTTTAAATGGTCCCTCGGGGGTGTGAATAGGAGGTCTTCAATCTAATACAAGCTCCAACGACTCCTCTAAGGCAAGCAAGAACACAAAAATAGCTCATGAAATATAGGATATTAGGTGAGAATGGGTTTTAGCATAGTAAGGGTGTTCTGAAATTGTTCTCCTCTTATTTGGCTTGGAAACGGTGTCTATTTATAGGTAAAATGGGCAAAGCAGACCCCCTCTGGAATGCTGCCACCTATCCAAAAAGAGGTAATAGTGTCAGCCGTTACCTTTTTTCTTTTTAAAAATTTAGGACAGCACCTTTTTGCTTTTTATAGTTCAGGCTGCAATCTGTATGAAGATGAAACGTAGTGGTGGGGTTTCCAAAGTGACAGCCATTATAACAAAGGTAGTAGCTAAGATAAAAAAGTAGCAGCGAGGATCAAATAATGATGGCTGTTAAAAACGAAGGTCACGACTTGGGCTGTTTGGTGGTTGTTGTGTTTTTGCTTGCTTAGGAGTATCTCCGAGCTTGACTCTCATTCTTTCGTTATCGGGGTGCATTGGAGACGAGTGCCTAAGATTCAACTTGGTCAGATTGGGGTGTCTACAGCGTGGGATTAGCCTTAATTTGTGTTTTCTTTAAAACCTATTTAAAGTGGGTTATAACTCTGAAACCTTCGGACGCTCAAATTGATCATAAGTCATCAAAATATTCAGAGAGACTCAAATTAGAGGCTAGAGAGAGTATAAAGAGACAAAGATAGGTTCAGGTTGAGGCCATAATAAGATATTTTAAGTGAGAGCGTGAGACTTGTAATCAATGTTTGCAAATAGTAGATTGTTTCTTCTCTCCCGTAGATGTAGGCAGCTAGCCAAACTATGTATATTATTGATTCATGTGATTATGGTTGTTCTAGATCTTTTATTTTGCTATTGTGGATTGAAGCTTACGTGGAATTTTCGTTTAGTTGCCCAAATCAATTGATCTTATTTTTTGGGAATTGTGCCTAAAAGTCCCAACAAGTGGTATTAGAGCCAATGGTTGTTGAAGATCCAGAGTTATGGAGTGAGATCAAATTTTTGGTTAAAAGCTTAATCGCAAGTTGTAGTAAAGATGACGAACATCAAATACGAAGTTGAAAAGTTTAACCGCAAGAATAACTTCTCCTTGTGGCAGAGGGGGATGAAGGATCTGTTGATCCAACCATTGGTCTTCAAGACATTACTTAACAAGGTAAAGAAACCAAAGAAGATGACCAACGATGATTGGGAGGAGATTGATGCTAGAGTCGCGAGTTTGATTCAGTTGAATCTGGGAAATGAGATTATTCATAATGTGATCGATGTAGAGATAGCACCTAAGATCCAGCAAAAATTGAAAGATCTCTACATAAAGAAGAATCTAGCTAATAAGTTGTACGTGAAGAAGCAACTATATAGACTACAGATGAGAGAAGGTACAAAGCTTTTGAAATATATAAATACGTATAATATGCTCATTACACAGTTATCCGAGTTTAAAGTAAATGTTGATGATAAGGATAAAGCGATACTCCTGATGGCATCGCTTCCAACATCCTATGATCATCTGGTAACAACGTTGATGTACAAAAAGGATACTCTAAAACTTGAAGAGATCACCGACGCTCTTTTATCACATGAGAAGATGAAGAGGGATAGTGAGTCTGATGTAGAAGGTGTGCTTGTGACTAATTCTGAGTCAAGCAAGGAAGGAGTAGATCTAGTTAGCAGGGTTCTAATAGTGGTAGATCTCGGTCTAAGTTACATGCAAGGAAGGATGTGGAGTGCTTCTGCTGCCACAAAATTGGTCATTACAAAAACCAGTGCCAAGAACAAAAGAAGCATCTAGAGAAGAAGAAAAAAGCAAAAGCACATGCAGAGACTGTCAATTTTGTCGAAGAACCATAAGACAGTGAACTACTTTCAGTTTTCTCAGATTTTAAGTTTATGTCAAAGTCATGGATACTAAATTCAGGATGCTCATACCATATGTGTCCAACAAAAGAATGGTTTGACATGTATAAACATTGCAATGGGGGTATAGTTCTAATGAGAAATGACACAGCGTGCCAGGCCATTAGAACATGTACAGTGAAGATCAGAATGTTCTACGAAGTTGTAAGGGTTTTCGGGAATGTCAGGCATGTTCCAAGGTTAAAGAAAAATTTGATTTATTTAGGAACATTGGACTCTTTGGGTTACAGGTTCACAACAAATGGTGGGGCAATGAAGATTAGCAGAGGTGCTACAGTTTTCATAAAGGGAAAAAAATGAGGGATCTCTATAAATTGGTAGGGAACACGGTGATAGGTGGAGTTACCACTACAACACAAGCAGAGTCCAACAGGGATGGTACGAGACTCAGATATTTGGGACTTGGTCAGAATGACAAGCAAACTATGTGAGAAATACAGATGAAGAAAGTAGAAGACAAAGTGGAGCTCAGTTAGAAAAGGTTATCTAGAAAATTGGGTGATGGTGGTTCAATTTAGGAGTAACAGGAAAGAAGTGAAGTTCCTTCATTCTATAAAAAGGCTACAGGCAACTCAGGTAGAGTTCAAGGGCAAGTGGGAGTGCTATAAAAGGTGGAGTAACCACAGAAGTCTTAGACTTGGGTGTTCGACAAACTGTCCAAGAACGAGAGGATGATTGATTGCAACAAGGTCAAGTTCAAGTGTAGCTTAAATTTGGTCCAAGTTCATTCAGTTTAAAGATTAGAAAGGGTGGAACACCCATACCCGTAAAAAAGGTGCAGGTCATGACGACGCTGACAGTTCTTCAAATGGTTGAAGAATTTAAGAGAAGATGGAGATTGTTGGGTGTGTGGCTCGATTTCTGCTCTTTGGATAGTTCTATCTGGACAAGCGTTCGGACAGATTGGGATAGAAGGAGTTCTGTCTGGACAGGCATCCAGACAATTTAGGACATGAGGTTTTTGTTCGGATAGGCATCCGATCTACTAGACGGTTTGAGGCAAAGGGTTTTCCGTCTGTCTAGATGAGGCACGGTGGACTGTGTACGAGATTAGCCCTAATTTGTGTTTCTATTGAAACCTATTTAAAATGGGTTATAACTCTATAACACTAAGACATTCAGATTGATCATAAGTCGTTAAAATACTCAAAGAGACTCAAGTTAGAGGCAAAAAAGAGTATAAAAAGACGGGGATATGCTCACGTTGAGGCCATAATCAGATATTGTAAATGAGTGTGAGACTTGTAATCCTTGTTTGCAAATAGTGGACTGTTTCTTCTCTCCCATGGATGCAGATAGCCAGCCGAACCATGTATATTATTGATTCATGTGATTGTGGTTATTCTAGATCTTTTATTTTGCTATTGTGGTTTGAGGCTTATGTGGGATTTTATTAAGTTGCCCAAATTAGTTAATCTTATTTGTTGGGGATTTGTGCCTAAAAATTCCAACAAGTTTGATGGGTGATGATAAGACCACGTGAAGAAATCAAGTGAGAACCAACTGAAAGAGCATTGTTCTAGTAGGGAACAAATGAGGATGGAGTAGATAAGAGTGGGGGAGTGCATGGAAGTGGATAAGGGAGCGAATACAAGGAAGTGGCCGAGGTTAAGAACGAAGAGGACCAAGAGGTATTCGGTAGGTTTATGAGACAAAGGAGAAAATTTAGTGGGCAGGTGGAGTTATAATTTGATGGTAGTGGAATAGGGGAAATTGTTGAAGAACTAGGTAAGTGAGATGTGCGACCTAGGATAGCCGCCTACGGTGGCAAGTTTGATGGTGCTAAGTTCAATAGGGACATGCCTAAGATGCAGGGACTAGAGAAGGAAAATTCATGTGTCCATTAAAATGCATGCGTCGGACAAAGTAAATACAATTGGTAGTGCAATCAAGATACCGGTACCCATGATGAGAGGAATTGTAACTAAGAAAGTGCTAGCTGCAGATTGGAACAACATTTTTGTGGTGATTATAGGGCATAAGAATGGATAACATAAACATCAAAAAATATTTAAAATGATAATCCAATGTCTAGAGAAATAAATACTCGTAAGGTAAAAGATTACGAGAGACAAAAGATAGAAGTCAATTAATCAGCAAAACAGTAGTACCAAAGGCAAAATGTTAGAAATTTTAACGAATTGGTGCGTGAGCAAGTAAGGCTACACTTGTATGTTGTGACGTTCAATTTTTTTCTTTTTTTCATGTGTATAGGGACAACAATGTTGATGTATGATTTTGCATTATTTAAAAAGGAAAGTAAGTCATTGATATTCCCCGCCCCATCAGTTTGAATTTGTGTAATATCAGTGGAGAATTGATGTTCAACCATGGCTTCAAATGGAATAAAAATTGAACGACATCAAGTTTGTATAACAATGAATAAAACCACTGATATTTTAAATAAACGTCAAGAAATAACACTAAATAATGGTACCCATCAGAAGATAGTACAAGTGAAGGTCTGTCGCATCATCACTAAAAATAAGTTTTAAGGGCGCTAAAAACTGGACTTTGTTACAGACAAAGATAATCAATATGATTTTCTTAATTGATAATGTCGCACCTCGCTCCCGCAAGGTACTCTACCTGTGCAATGGGGGCATGGTCTCATTACATTCCAGTGGCCTCAAGAAATAACAAGGCTTAGAATAGCCAATAACAAAAAAACATCCATACAAGACTGATTCAAGAACATGCTTTCATTGAAAATGAAGAACATAAGTTCAAGAGATACTCCATCCCATATATCATAACAAAGATACTCCATCCCAGACACGTATATTACATCTCAAAACCAAATCTCTTACGCCTCGTTTGGTAACGTTTATGTTTTCTATTTTCTGTTTTTGTTTTTAAATTTTTTGTAAACTGTAAACAAAAACATATTTGGTAATTATTTTTGTTTTCTAAAAACTGTAAATAGTTTTCAAAATTTACAAAATTTTTATAAACAGAAAAAATATGTTTTCACTTATTTTATAAAGAAGTTTTGATTGTATCTTTTTTTTTCACTACCTCCAACTACTACATCCGGCCACCAACTCCGATCACCACCTCCGACCACTGCCTCTGACTACCACATTCGGCCACCCCTTCCGACCATCTTCTCTTGCCACCATCTCCGAACACCACGTCCGGCCATCAACTCCGACCACCGTCTCTGACTACCACATTCGGCCACCCCCTCTGACCATCATCTCTTGCCACCATATCTGATCACCACATACGGCCACCACCTCTGACCACTACCATCCAGCCACCACCTCCAACCATCCGCTCCAACCACCGCCTCCGACCACCACTTTCGACCACCATCGCTACGTCTAGCTATCATCACCGAATAACACCTCTGACCATCACCTCCAACTACTGCATTCATCCGTAACCTCCAATTACCACTTTTCAAAAATTAATGTGCCAAACATGTTTTTGTTTTTGTTTTTGTTTTTGTTTTTGTTTTTTATAAAAGTAAAAAATATATATATTTTTTTTGTAAACAAAAAATAAAAAACTGTAATGAGGCCTTAGTCTCCAACATGATATATCTTTTAATTACAAACCATAAGAAGGAAGACGACGAAAACAACATCCAACTTACAAGCCCAAGCCTAAGACGTCGACAATGGTGGACCAACCTTCCAACGGAACCTGCTATTTATAACCATAACGGTTATATGAGAGTACAGTTAGTATTATAATGAACAAGATAAAACCAAACACTCAGTTTAAGAGTAGTCGAACATATTTGAAAGATAGATCATCTAGAATTAACTAAAGATGACAAACACCACATTCACCTTAAAACATTTGTTTCAAAATTTGTAAATATCTTTCTCCTTTCAAGAAGGTACCAAAAATATGGATTATTAGCCACAAAACGTTACAACCATCTCTCATAATAAGGCTTAACAGCTCACAATACATTATAGCCAAATCTCATAATGAGGCTTAACCGCCCGCGGCACATGATAATCAATTCTCTTAACAAAACTTAACCGCCCACAATACATTATAATCAATTCTCATAAAAAGGCTTAACAGCCAAATCTCATAGGCAACAGAATGCTATAAATACAGTTTAAATGCCACAACACATTATAACCATTCTCGACACCCATTCTTCTTTAACAGTGACCAAGTAATCGTCTATCTCACGACTGAGAGTTGCAAGGGTACTGTAACTTCAATTCTCAATACAAAGATATGCACGTGATGGAAGAAGGGTCACTCTTCAAGCACAAGTAGTATGTGCATTACACAAAACACAGCTCAAAATGCCTTTGTAAGCGAATAAACGCCCCTTTAGAGGAACCTCCCCAAACGAGTTATAAAAACCCATATTGGGTAACCTCCCCTAACGGGATATAAAAAGTCAAAAACCCGCATAACTTGGCCCTTTGAAATACAAGTATATCATTATCATTATTAACATCATGCATCTTCCATATACATATTGCTTCCAACAATATACATAGCACATTTGAATTATCAATATGTTTAAAAGTAAAAGTCTCATGCTATCATTCACTAAAAACTCA
>JAUMHN010014287.1:0-30517 GCA_032360265.1 Heliamphora ciliata | reverse complement strand
AAGGCTTGTGAATGTGCCCGTAAACATTCAGATAGCTCAAGTAGAAGCTTGACGCTTGTAAAGGCTTGGAATACGCCTGGAAGTATTCTAGTTAGTGGAAACACTCAAGGGAGATCTTGAGGAGTGGACGTAGGCAAAGTTCAAGCCGAACCACTATAAATCCCGGTGTCTGGTTTTTTATCTCTTTCCCTCTACTTTTAATTCTTGCATTAATTTCTTAATTGCATATCTAGTTTCTGTAAGATATTAAAAGTTTTTCTGAAAAGGTTTTTAAATCTCCATTGCTAGCAAAGAAACCCAATTCATCTCGTATTCGCTTCTAATTCTTGCATTAATTTTTTATGAAAAGGTTTTTAATTCTTGCATTAATTTTTTATCTCTTTCCACTATACATTCATCTCGTATATTCGCTTCAAAGAATTGTATTGAGAAACAGTATGAAAATTGTGAGATTGTCATGGATGAATGTATCTGGTGAAATTAATGTATGGTTTGGTTTGTATGGAGCTGAATACAATGGTAAAGAAGTGGAGGATGTTAATTAGTATGTAGCTTAAGCTTGTATGGTTTAATTTCTTTTGGAAATTGGTATACCCTGTTATGTAATTGGATATGAATGGTTGTAGTAGTTTTGATTATGTTTGAGAATTGGAATCCAGGCGGTGCCTGTGTATAAATTGTGTTTGGAGTTTAACAGGTTTACAGAAAAATTTGGGATAGTCCGAAAAACAGAGGAAACTCTTTCGAAATTTTTAAGAAATAGACGTGGAATATTTTTTAAGTTTTAGAAAGGAATTTCTTTTAAAACGAATTATAACTAAGTATTAGAAGGTTTTAACCATAAATAGAGTTGTATACAAAGGAGGTCCCTCGGTGATTCTTTAATGTTGGGTTATCATGTAGAGTTCACGTGACCCGGGAGTCGGGGCCTGACAATTCCCGGCTAACACCCTTGATCACCACCATTCGGCCTCCACTGCCGACCTCCGATCACCGCCTTCGACCTCCATTTTCGACTACCATATCCACTTCTTGCTATTATCGCCAGATAACACCTCCGACCACTATATTCATCCGTAACTTCCAATTAACACTTTTCAAACATTTATGTGCCAATCATGTTTTTATTTTTGTTTTTTTTAAAATAAACAAAAATATACTTTTTATTTTTCGTAAACAAAAAATAGAAACTGTAAATGTTACCAAACGAGCCCTTAACATTTAGTTTTTACTAGAGAACTCAATTTCAATGGAATTAATCAAACAAATTCAAGGGTTAAGCAAAATCTTTGTCTTTCATGTAAAGAATTAGGGTTTTTCGTAAAATCTCACTTCAATTCATGAAAATCAACACAAATCCATGTAATTCACTCCAATTAGGCTAAATCCTATCTCATTTTTTTCTCAAACACCTTGGATTTTGCTAATTTCTCCTCCACCTAGGGTTATTTGGTACTTGGAGTTTTCCTCCTTGATGTTTCCTTGTGCTCCTCTTACTAGATAAGTCTTACTCCTTTTGTTGCTTCCAAACAAACCTCTAATTTCACCAAATTTAAGGGAGATAAGGGCTTGGATCCAATTTTGGTTGAGAGAGAAAAAGAAAAATAAGAATGGAGGAAGAGAAGAAACCAATGGGAATGGGAGAAGAAAATGGGATCTTGGGTTTTTAATCTTCTCTCTCTCATTAATTCTCTATGCTTCCAAAAGGCTTCCCCAAACCTAAGCCTTGTTTGGTAGTTTTCAAGCTTCACCATTTTGAACTTTATAGGTTAAACTTCCAATTAATAACTTAATTAATTTTAATATTCCCATTCAAATTTTAAGATTTCAAAATTAACCACAAGATAACATCCCGGTGTCCCAATACACACCAGCTGCACCTCACGTGCCAAAATTATTATCCAAAACTATTCCCGGCAAATTCAATTATATTAAAAATAATTAACCATATAATAAAAACGTACCAAGTCGTTACAAACTCCCTCCATTGGGGAATTTCATCCCCGAAATTCGAGACATGTCATGCTTCAAATAATTTCGGGCACATTTCCAAGTCGCTTCCCTAACGCCGTGGTGACACCATCACACTTTCACATACGATAACGTCTTTTCTCTCAAAACTTGTTGTCGTGTGTCCAAATTTTTGACTGGTCGTTTCCCCTCACCAAATCTGGTCTTAGTACGGACATTTCTCCAACCTCTGTCTATCATACTGGAGACCTGCATGGTATCTTATACAAACCCTATAAGGTATCATCTCTCTACTAGATAAGTGGTTACTATCATAAACAGACTCCATCATTGGCATGTGATCCTCTCACGAGCTGTAAAAATCTACTACATGCGTAGCTAGCATGTCCTCAAAACTTTGAATCATACGTTCTACCACAAAGGAGAGATAAACTTGCGATTTTAGTTGAATACTATAGACACAGAAACTTCGTATATGTGGCACCGAGATTTAGGATTTTGTTTCAAAATAAGAGACTTGAAGAAATGTTTAGAAAATACTTTAACACCTTAAAAATCAAATTTTGAAAACCGTTTTTGTGAAAATTGGAGTTGCCACTTTGTTTTCGAGAAAAACTAAGAAAAAAAAAATGAGCCACTGATATTTAAAATGGTAACCAGAGAAAATAAGGGTCCGGGGGCTAAGGTACGAACCAGGAAAGGTGTTATGAACCCTGTTCGCCCAACCGTGAGGTTGGCCTCTACTAAACATCATTAATTCTTAATTAGATTTCTCAAATGCATGCAAATATAGAAAGTGGAGGTGTAGAGAGCATTCAAAATCAAAATAGAAAAATATGTAACATATGTATATAAAATGCCAAACAAAACAAGTAACAAAAGAAAATCCTGCATCCTACAGCATGCAATTTTTAACTAAAGGATACATACAGCAAATCACATGCAATATCACTAAATAACCTAAACTATCATAAACATGATATCAAATGAAGAGATGTACTTGAAAAAAAATCATAAAAGCCAAACCTTAACACTTAAAGATAACCACATGCAATATCCTAAAATAAGCATAATATGGCATCAAAAAAGAAAAAGAAATATATCCTAAAAGTTTCTAGATGTTAAACATACCAATGGTTTTATTGCGAATCACATACTAAAAACCAATAAAATGTGATAAGTAGTAAAATGAAGATATGGAACCAAAATTAAACTAAAACAAAACAAGAATGTGACAATTATTACATAGAAATGCAACAATTACACACATAACAAAGAAAGTATAATATGCGAGCGTAATATTAATGATTACAACCGCATTGATGTTAGTGCCTAAATATAACAGTAGTGATATTGGAAATCACAACCGTGGAGCATGTTGGCACTATTTTAATGAATGATGGAATTAACAATTTACTAGGTACAAATGTGCAATGTGGACAAAATGAAATTAAGATTACTTAGATGGTGACAAATATCAATCAAATTAACCTAAACTAATCATGGTTATCATGGGTAATCACAGGCTTATAATTTAACAAACTAAATAGAATAGCTAGATTACTACACAAGCATCATAAAAGATTGAAGTTAACCCGACCACTCTAAAAGAGAAGAAATTGAGAAAAAAAGGTCGGGAATCCAGATAAAATACTTGAATCGCTACATTCAGGGTGAATCCTTAAGTTGGAGAATGGTGATTAATCGTTTAATCCTCGGGGAATGTTTCAATTCTAGTCAATGAATCAAGAATTCAGTAGAGTATCGGTGTACTGAGACTCATACTTCGGCAAAGCAGCAGGGTGTCGGCATTAAGACTCGTACTCTCTCGGTACTTTGGCAGAGTACCCTTCTCTCAAAATCTTGTTCTGAAAACGTACCAGGGGTACGGTATTTATAGAATTCATCGACTAATGAGATGCTAGCACGTTTTGGGACACGTCAGGGTTTTTGAAGTCAGCAGTCACCATGATCAAAGTTGGTGATCGCCACAAAAATTAAGCTTCCAAGAGGTTCTTTTGGTGGTCACCACAATGGACTTGGCGACTCCATGGCCCAAAGTTGGCGGTCGCCACCTTGTCTAGGGTTTTCAGGAGGTTCTTATTACGGTTGCCATAATGGAAGTGGCAGTCTCATGGTTGAAGTTGGTGACTCAAGATTTAGACAATGTATGTTTACTGATTTGAAAGTTTTGATCTTCGGGTTCGAACACTGAGCTTGGATCACTTCCTGAGGATCGTTTAAAAGCACTATTCCACTTGTTTTCATCATCGCACCCAGACTAACCTGCGATTAGTGGGGTCAAATTAGGGTGTCTATAGTTGCCCCTCTTTGACATAACTTGCACAGCAACACGTGATGCGAGTTATATCAAAGATCTAGAGACAACATCCATTTGATCGAGCCGTAAATCTTAGGCTACAAACACACAAGCATGCATATGATGTTGGTCGTACTTGTAACAACCCGGTCTGGACACTAGTCGTAATAACCCTATTTGTAACAACTTGTGTAGCAATCCAGCCCAAAACCTAGTATTTGCAACAATTAGTTCACAAGATCTAAGGTCGCTAAAAGGATGGAAACCCTAACTCAACTCGAAACACTAATTCGACCGGAAAACCCTAAAATGACCAAATACTCAGAGGCAAAATCATATTACTCATAAGAGACTCCAAACATCCTAAATTAAGTAAATAACATAAAATATAAAGTTAAAAATTAAAAAATTTCATAATTAGGGTAAAATGACCATTTTGCCCCTAGTAAGCAAATTTTTTTTAAAAAACCCCGAATTTTGGCACATGGACACCCAAAATCAGATATTTATATACAATTAAATAAAAAAGACAAAATAACAATAGAAATGACAAAAATACCCTTGCAAGGCCGGCCACCTTGGTATTTGTGCACAAAAAGTTACTTTTTGCCTTTTTAAACTTAAAAATGAGAAAAAATTGTATAAATTCAGCATTATTATGAACCAAGACTTTTTATACAAGTAATATACATAATAATATAATGATATAAGTTAACAAAAGTAAACAAATTATTATTTATAGTATTTACACAATAAATAAGCTAAAAAGTCAATTCTTATCAAACTAGCTTAATTTGACTTAAAAGTTTATACCTATTTAATTAATTGCTATAAAAATTATGAAAATTCATAGGAATACTAAATTAATTATAAACACACTAAAATAATTGGTTTTAGTAAGTTAAGACACCAAAAAGATACATAAAATTAACATTTTAGGCGTTTTCTCATACAAAATGGTATTAAAATGGAACTTGAGCTCTAAATTAATGCAAGACCAGATTTGGTCTGCCCCAAACAGCCCTAGCAGACTTTCCTTCTGCAAAAATCTGAAAAATCAATTCTAAAAAAGAACCCACCTCCCATGCATCCAATATAAATTAAGAAAATTTAATTTAAAGCTTACACATTAATAATTGTTTCCACAATCAATTTTTCTATAAAACCATGACCTAAACCAACTCTCTTCTCCTTCATATTTCGTGCAACATAGTGAGAGAGAGAGAGTCCCAAAAAAAATATTCTAAATGTTCCAAGGGAGAAAAGAAGGAGAGAAAGAAGAAGGGAGGAAGAAGAAGCTAAAAGGATTAAGGTGGTGTGCAACAAAGCCAAGACCTGGCCATCCGCCATTTTTAATTCTTCAAACAAGTAAGTAAAATCCCTCAAACCTTCTGTCATTCTCTCATAAAATAACTTTCAATTCATCTCTATAATCAACCCTAAGAATAAGAAACAAGATTTCACTCAAAAATGCGTCGTATATGTAGATTAGTGGCTGTTCATGTAAAATCAAGTGTTGTATATGCTTGCATGTGAGGGTTATTTTAATCACGCTGACCAAGTTTACCGACCGACAGAGAACGTTCCTTCAGCCATGGGATGACTACGTAACGGATTAAGTGTCCAGCCGGGTCATCACTAACGGCAAGGTGTCAGCGACGGTCTAGCCCTCGGATATTAGGTCAAGGTCTAGCGCAGGATCGCAAAATCTATCTCCGATTATTACGCCACCTGAACCGCCTTCACCAAAAATACATCGTCAACAATAGGGTGCATTTAGCACTTGAAGCAAAACCATCCCAAAACAAATCAGGACATATAGCCAATATCACAATATTTTCAAATATTCAAATTTTTAAAAATTTCAATTCCATTAACCACAGTACCAACCCTAAGGTTCAATTTTCATTCTTTTCTTAAAATAAAATGGTGAACCCCGTAAAACCTATCCCAATGATGATGCGGCATAATATGCATAAAGTTATAATTTTTCAAATTACATGGGAATTCATGCATGGATAAGATTAAATAGCATGTAAGACAAAAGTACACCAATTAAGCTAAAATCACCTCAAAATACTTAGGGTAAAACATAGTGTGCATGGATCAATTATTTAACCAAATTGCATATAAGTAATTTAACCACGAAAATTATGTAAGTATATTGAGAGATTATTACACATTCTAATTATTTAACCATGCATAACACAATATAGGAAAACCCCAAACAATAGCACTAAAGCAAAATCATCTTTAATCATATTCAGGATTTTCAGATTTTAGCTACTGATTTTAGGATTTTTAAAATATTTAGACTCGAAAATAAAATCTGAGATTTTGCACGCACCCTATTTGAGTTGTTATAAACACTTTTTATATTTTACACTTTTTCAAAATTTTCCTCTAAGGCCTCGATGTTAACCAAATAAGTTTCTGTGACAGTGCAAAGAAAAATTTTCAGAACATTGGCGTTAATACTCAATGACTTCAAAAATAGAATTGAGGATTTAGACTTAAAATTTCATTTTTAAAATTTTTACAGAATTAGATCTATGAGTTTAAAAGCTCTAGAACTTGATCTTGCATTTTTTTCATCTTTCTTGAATTTATTATGAATATCCTACCAAACAGTGTCCAAATTCGACACACTTTGGGAGAATTGTTTTCATTTTCTCTATACATATGCAAACGAATTGATTCCAGTGGGGTTAGAAAAGACATTTATCTATCCAACCACATAAAAATCACACTGAAAACTTGTTTCTACAGTAAATGTCATGGATTAAAAGTAGTCTGTCCCGACAGTCATTTTAACCCGATTACTTCTCTAGTTTTAGAAAAATAAGAGATAAGATTTGGATCTCAAAACAATTCGTGCATGCAAATAATATATACATGAAACTACAGTGAAAATTTCAAAAGTTTTTGATGAGTCTAGATCTCTCAAACAAAATGACAAAAATTGGATTTTTGACAAAAATCTTTTCTGGACAAATTTGAAAAGTAAAAAGACATGAGTTTGAGTATGGATCTTGGGTTTTGAGAAAATTAAGAAATGAAAGGAGACTTGTAAATGAAAACTAAGTGTATAAAAATATTGTTCCTACCTGTATAGCTTGGTGGATGATGAAAGTTGATGAAGTTAAATGAAGAACTCAAGAATCACCAAGAACTTAAAAAACACAAGGCTTTTCTTCACTTTTTCTCTCTAAATCTCTACTCCAACACTTAGCAAATGGAGCAATGAATTTTTTTTTGATTTGGGAAGGGTAAGTGCCGAAATGGGCAAAAGGGTTTGGCCTCTTTTAAAATAATTTTGCTAGGTAATTAGACTTAATGATGGTTTGTAAGGCCTAGAAAAGGATACCACCACTAGATTTGCATGCATGGCCTAAAAATTAAAAAAAAAGACCTTGAATGTATAAGTCTCCAAAGTGGCCGGCCAAGTGGAGTTTTTAGGCTCCAAATTTGAATTTTTGTTATATTCTATTGATTTATTATATATTTAATGGTATATATACACTACATTATTCAAGAATTAAAATTTTAAATTAACTTAATGTATATATTTTTTTAATTATGAATATTAAAGATTTGAATTAATATAATAATTTCAGATGTTGTAATTAATTTTTACATCTTAGTTTAATTATAGCATTATTTAGTTGTGGTGGTTGGGCAAAATTTTGATTTTTGTACAGTTTCGTAACTTGATGTATATTTTTAATTACTTTTATACTAGTTTTAATTTAATTTGATGAATTTAGATTTTAAAACTCAATTTCATGATTTAAGATTATTTTATCATAATTTAATTATTTATATGTTGTATTAAGTCTCTTTATATTAATATGTGAGTTGGCCTAAAATTATATTATTATATTAGGTTATTACTTTTGATTATAATATTAGGCTACTTGTAGAGATTTATATATACATATATACATACATATATATTAAACTACCTTTTGTCTTTTGATTATTTTATATTCTAAAGTAACTTTTACTTTTTGTTTGTTAATTATTTTATTAGGTTGTAGAGAATAGTATAATTATATACACATATCCTTCTATATATATATATATATATATATATATATATACATTTATAACATTATTTTTGATTATTTTATTGGGGATTAAGTGTTGTAGAGAATTAAAATTTATTGATTATTTTATTATTTTTGTTGTAGAGATTTTCTTAAATATGCATATATACTTGTGTATACAAAACCTGTGTTGGAGTTTGTGTGAGTTGGTGTTGTAGTCACATAATTAATTATTATTTTTATTTTAGAAATTTTTTTGTTTTTGATTATTTCAAATTGAGTTTAGTGTTGTAGGGATTTAACACTTTGATGATTATTTTATTAATGTAGATGTTTAATTATTTATTGATTATTATATTCGGCGTATTGTAGAGATTTGATCTT
This sequence comes from Heliamphora ciliata, assembly GCA_032360265.1. Lineage (NCBI taxonomy): Eukaryota > Viridiplantae > Streptophyta > Magnoliopsida > Ericales > Sarraceniaceae > Heliamphora > Heliamphora ciliata. The sequence continues at coordinate 21,793 of JAUMHN010014287.1, read as the reverse complement.
TTTTTTTTTGATTATTTTAATTAAGATTATGGGTTGTAGAGATTTGACATTTGTTGATTATTATATTATATTGTAGAGATTCTCTTACCTACTCATACTTATATATACATATAAAACTTGGTTGGAGAATGTGAGTGTGAGTGAATTTATTATTCTCTTGTGCATGATTTTGTGATTTAATACTTTATATTATTATTATTTAATATTTTATAAACTATTATTATTTTAAACATTATGATTGCTATTATTATTATTATTTTTACATTTATTATATTATTTGGCTATTTGTTTATCCTCTATTATTCTTGTTATTTAATACTATTTTATTATTTTGTTGTAAGTCTTGGAAATATAACTATCTTTTCTTGAAAATTAAAATTTTATTTAATTTAATTTGAGATATTGTATTTTATTTTATTAGAATAAGGTTAGCACATACTACTAGGTGGTTTCATACATATGTCATATATGTATTTAGCGTATCTATATATTTATGTATTAATTAATGTTAATTGTAGAGAATTATAGGTGAGAACTATCTCAGGAACTTTTGTAAAATTTTAAAGACGTGAGAGACTAGTGTGTAATTGTTGGTACTGAGAGTTTTAGAAACTCTTGAGTGAAATCTGAAGGAGAATTTAAGTGTCTTCTTACGGTATTAGTAACTTATTATGAACTTTGGTGTCTTATGATAAAAGTATAGTTATCTTAAAGATTTGGGGTCGAAGTGTTATTATTAGAAGTCGCGGGGTTTAGGCCTTTGAGTATAATTTTCTTTTCACGTTGGGGCTTGGGTTTGATTTTCTCATTCTTTGGATTTGGGAGTCGGGTTTTGCTATAATAGGACAACACATATAGATTGTTGGGCTTGAAAGGTTACGATGCCATGTCAGCATTTCTTAAGAAGGGTTTGGGGCTCAGAGTTTCATTTCTAAGCTTAGCTCTTTAAGGTTTTAAGTCAGTGTTCTTAGGGTAATTTAATGATTTTCAAGATTAGAAGGCTTTCTTTTTTTTTTTTAGGGTTTTTGATTCTCGGGGTCTGATTCTTAGGTTTTGATCATATTTAAGATTTTAATCTTATTATGACCTAAGATCCTATCAGTTTACCGTCACTAATCCTATAGTTTATAGCGGATCCTTACAGTAAATGCATCGTCGGGCTTCATGCCACATCTATTTTACATAATGGCAACGGCATGGAGTCCGCGCCATCCTTCAAGACAATAAAATTCAATAATCAATCAATCACATAATATGCGGTTTGTTCCACCTTAAGATTCGTGATGCATCGGCTGGTGTCAATCCAAAGTCTAAGCCATGAAAATCAGAATGTTAGCGACGAACCCATGGTGCCCAACAATATCCATGATAAACCATTTCAAACACCGGGGACACATCCAGGGTGTATAAACCAAATCTTTAACACCGGGGACACACCCAGGTTGTACAAGGGGAATACATCCCAAAATATTTACAAAAATAGCAACCAATGACGCCCTAGACTTCAAACCATGAAAGACAATAACCCATCCCATCAACGGTTTACACAGATGGACTCCAATATGTCAAGATGCAAGTGACAATATTTATGATGTATAATATGGATCTCAAGTACAACTATCTATAGTATGGCATTAACTAGTATGGCAAAGTTCATGGTACAACTCACTAAGCATAACTGTGTGAGGTGTAAGTTACAATTCTCAAGATACACTTCAAACTTGATAGCATGAGTTTTAATCATCGTACATGCACTTAAAAACACTAATAATCAATCATCATATAAAACTAGGGTCTCGTAACAAAGGGCACTCTAATCACACTTAGCAACTTTAAGGCCAAATTCAAGTATTAAAATTAAAGGGTCGGCAGGGTTTTGGGGCAGCTAGGTTTGAAATCAAGTTATGATTTTTAAACACCATTTAGATAAAAATATTTTCTACAACTCTTATATTTAACACTACGGCCAAAACTTAAGGCAAATGGGTGAACAAAATATTCTAAGCAAAAACGGTTGAGCACTTTTCTCAAAATTTTATAAAAAATATGCCTCTGTTGGTCTTGGTTTTTGGGCATCAAATCAAGTCTAAATGAGCCTATTTTTGGATATGTTCTAGATAAACATGTCCCTTACAAGTCTTATGAAAGATGCTAGGGGTGGTGGTTTGAAACAAGTTGAAGATATAAGCAATTTTGTAAAATAGGTTCTGTTAGTCCCAAAACTCACACCAGAACTGGTTTTAACAGAGAGTTTGAAATGGGTTTGAGGGACTTTACCTAGGTATATATGTCTGATCTTTGGACCGAAAGTAGTTCAATATGTTACCTACAATATTAATGTAGACCACTTTCGGAGTAAGTAACTAAAAGTAGGGATTTTTGGCTATACAAAAATATGTGACAAAAGTGTTTTTTAATGGCTGAACCACAATATAGAGTTTTAAAGAGGTTTTGGCCTACCGACCCTCAATATTTTGGGCTCATGTTTGGTAGATAGTTATATATACATGTTATCTACAAATATTATGTTTTGACCAAAGCTCGGATCTTATTTTACACTAGGGTTTTTAGGCCGGTATTGTTGACTGGTCTGAAAATGACACACTTTGGTAGAATTGCAATATCTCGAGTTTTACTCACTGAAATGAGTTGAAAATAACTTTGGACGAAAGATAACACAGAGATCTAAATCTGGACATAAAGAACATGCTTAGATAAATTTTCTACATTAAGTTATGAAATGGTAAAGATCAAGGCCGAAACATTAAGGTACTCAAAAATCAGGTCCTTATATATTCAAATTTCCTACTTATGATATGTCAAGGTTTTGTCCCATTTCTTTGCATGCTTCTGTTTTAGACATGAATACCAAGATTATAGAACACTTTTAAGTCATCAAACTCAAAAATGACAATACACAACCACATCTCATATCATTCAAAAACATAACAGCCCCTAGTTTGTTACTGCGACGCCTCTTTGGTTTGTTTTCGGTTTTCGATTTTTGAAGTGTTTAAAGAGATGAGTTGAGGTATATTTTGGGTGATATTAGACATAAGGTTTAGAGGTTTTACTTACCTATTTGAGGGCTTAAAGGATGGTTAAAGACTAGTAGGACTTAGCGTTTGAACTATGGTCTCCAAAGACCATTTTCTTGGAACCCTTCTTCTTTTTCTTTTTCTTTCTTCTCTCAACTCACCCAAACTCTTCAAGAACACTTTGAATCTGGTTTCTCCCTCTCTTGGCCGAATACAATGGAAGGGAAAAGAGGGTGTTTGGCTTAGTTTATATAGGAAAAAGCTTAGGGAACAAAATGATTTCATTTAAGTCCTTTTTTCCTTCTCTTCACATGGGTGACTTGACATGGACCAACATTGAGAGATATATATCAGATTTGGTGGTAGGGAATTCAGCTGGGGGTGTTTGGAGGTCAATAAGCTAAATTGTACATTAATTAGGGGCTTATTCTAGGTTTGCGTGCCCTTTTATGCAAGAAAATGTCTTAAAAGTTAATTTGATGTATCTTTTTGGTATCTTTTTTCTACTAAAACTTATTATTTTGGTAAGTTTATGATAATTTTAGTATTTTCATGAATTATTATAATTTGTATAGCAATTGATTAAATAGATGTAGTCTTTTAAGTCAAATTAAGTTAGTTTGACAAAATATAACTTTAGCCTGTGAACCTGAGCATTTTCGGTAACATTTCTAATAATGTAATTTAATTTGTACGAAATGTTGATAGCCTTAGCTCTCGGTGAATGAGATCCTTACGGGAATTCGGTAATTGAGTCGTTTATGTGGTGAGAATCTCAAGTATCAGTTCTACGGGATTCCTACAAAAATGTAAGTTCGTGATTTGGTCGTTATCCTCGTGATTAGGAGATTGTGTTTAGGAATCGTACTGGGTGCATGGGATTTGAAAGGACCGTAAAAGGGTTCGATGGTGTGGTTGGTCTACTGTTGAGATGGCGTATTCTAAGTATTATATGTCTGGAGATTGTTTGTGTTTGATCTCAGGTCCTAAGATGGGTATGTAGTTTGCCCATGAGAATGAAGTGTGGAGTAATAAGTTTTAGTAGTGTACTGTGTGGTTTGGGTGGCCTGGGGCAATAGGCAAGAGACCTTGGGTTATGATGTCTGCGATAGACGCTTACCTGGGGAGCGGAAGTGCGAGAGGCGTCTGCATAATCGTGAAAGTTATTAGTAACTTTGTATGGAAGGTCTCAGGATTGAGTTTTCTTTGTTTGATGCCGTGGACAGTGGACTTAAGACCGTGATATGGACGTGATTTGCCTAATGAAAGTTAGGTCAATGAGGTGCAACCTTATGAAGTGAGGTCTTGGCGCGATGAAAATGTTGGCATTATGTCCCCGTGTATAACTGAGGATGAGTTTGTAGTCCTATGGGATGTGTAATACAACGTATAACAATGTTCATGTGTTTGCGAATGAGGTTTGAGAGTTAACAACTTAATTGCAATGGATGACCTGGGTATCATGATCGGGGTTGACAGTAGTTGTAAAACTATGGTCGATGCGACATCAAGATAGGACTTACAAGGTTCTTTGGACGCTAAGTGTTGATGGGTGCTGGGAGTACGTTAAGGCTAGGTTATGGTTTCTGGTTGGCCGTTTCTATCTCAGGAAGAAGATACGGCTGTCTGGTGAACAGTTGTGACGTGTGGACTGTTCCACCTTAATTAAGTGTAACTGTCAGGACCATTGGTTGATTCTTGGTCCGGTTGTTTCGAGGAGATGGGAGTCTCCATGGATTAGTATTCATGTGGTGATCTATGAGCTGTGCCTAGGGAAGGGGTACTAAGATGGGGTCACTGAAGGACTGAGTTCCTTGTGGGTTTTCTAGATGGAGTTTGTTTACTCCACCATCTGAATGCAAGTGTGTGGGGTTATGTTTCCTGTGAGATTGGGTTGGTAGACCAGGAATATTTGTTTATGTGGACAAGAGGGTTAGGATTGAGATGAAGGATCCTTTTTGTAGTAATCAACGAAGGATTTTTAATCATTATGCGCAGTTTGTTTTGGGTGGTGTTGGTATGGCTGTACCTTTTGCTTTTGGCAGTATAAGAATTTTGTTAGAACCTTGCGGCTGGGTTATTTACGTGGTAGGTTTCTGATAGACTTATGTGAGTTTTAGTTTGTGTTTTGTTTGGGGCTTGAACTAGAGTTGAGGAATGGTCGTCAACTGTGGTACGTATTGCGTTTGAGTGTAACCATATATTTCGATTATGATCCAGAGGATGTGGTAAGATACGAGTTAGGAAGGAGTCAATGTTTGAGAAACCTTGGTTGGTATTGCCTATCGAGACTGGCGTGAAGGTTTGGTTGGGAATGTAGAGGCTGTGGTGAGTGCCATGTAAGAAGACGTTACTAAGTGAAAGAGACAAGTTCTAGTTAGCTGCCTAACAAATAAGATCTAAGCTTGAGTACTTTACTATTGTGGGTTCAGGGAATCGATGTATGTGTTATAAGTTTGGGTTTGACGTCGGATGACGATGATGATGTTTACTTTAAAGTTGATCTGTAGATTTAGAATCAGCGGTTTGAGAGTAAGATGTTGGGTTATGAGATAACATGCTATTACACGAGAGATATGATTTGGTCTGAGTGGGTTAGTGGACACATGTGAGATGTTATATCTATGTGTAATCTTATAGCTGTGATGTCGAGTTGGTTTTCGGTCGTGTGGAGTCTTGTCTCGGACGGTGGTATGGCACCAAATGTTTCTCCAAGGTAAGAATTGTGGTTCATGATGGAGGATTGAATAGAGGGCAAAGGCTTAGATAACGCGCATTCTTGTGTATTCCAGGTGAAGTAAGTAAGTTTTTTTCAGGCAGTGGGTGTTTGTGCTGTTGATCATGGATAAGCGTTATGTCAGCTTCAGTGACGACATTATTTGCATAAGCAGGATTGGATAAAGATATAATATCAAAGTGGGTTGGCACCAGAGATTGTTGATAGTCGATGGAGCGATGTTTGGCATGAGATGCTGTGTTGAATTTCGGGGACAAAATTCCCAAAGGGGGGAAAGTTGTAGTGACCCGATATGCGTTTATTTTGTCCGTCTATGCTTTTGGTTAAACGAAGGAACTGATGGTATGTGAAATATAATTGAGATACAGGGTAATAAATAACCATAATCTGTGGTTAAGCATATCTCATTAATTCAAATTCTTAGAATATGAGATTAAAATTATGTTGTAAATGTGGAATTAAATTATGAAGTTTATGAGATTAAATTGGAGAGAAAATAGCATATGAGAATTAAAGTTAAAAAGAAAAAAAGAAAAAATAAAAGAGGTTAGCCAAATATGGCCATAAGGCCATTGTAGAAATATGGAGAGAGAGAGAGAGAAAGAGAGAGAGAGATAAAAGAGAGCACGGGTTCCACCCTCCCCTCCCTGTCAAACACTCTCACCTCTTCTCTTCTTCTTCTTCTTCTTCTTCTTCTTCTTCTTCTTCTTCTTCTGGAATATTGGGAGAATTTCCATCAACCCTTGAACCCTAACCCTCCTTCTCAAAAATTGGCAATGTTAGAAGCTAGGTTATAGGTAAACAAGTAAGAAGCTAAAGCTTTGGAGTAAGAAATGTGAGATTGAAGCATCAAGGAGTAAAACAAAGGGGTAGCCGAAACCCTAGGAGGCAATTTTGGTGAAATCTTGAAGCTTGGAGGCTATTTGAGGTAGGATCTAGACTATCCCTCATGTTTTGTGGCGATTTGTGTTGATATTTTGATTATACAAGTAAATTCTAGTTAATTTCATACATGTTTTGAAGAATTAATAGGGTTGTGTGTGGGTTGAGTTGGGTTTTTAAGGAAATTGAGAGTTTTGAGAAAGAATTATCATGGATTTCTTCCACTTTGTTGTATAAAAAGGGGTTTTCGATACTTGAGATTCAATGTTTTTGTGTTGATTATAAGAATGAATTGGATTAAAGTATTTGGGATGGGTGTTAGCTTCAAAATCCTTTCAAAAATTTAATTTTCGGCGCAAGACCGCCCAAGGGACCGCGGAAGCAATCTAGGGGGCGGTCATGGGATGCTCTCGGCTTCTTTTCCGGGGCGGTCACTAGTTAAAATTTTATTTTTAAAATCATTGTATATCTCTCATTCGGACGCCAAATGGGGTCAAATTTGTACTCAAATCGAAGCCACGGAAGTCCTCTTTCCAACAAGACTACTCTCACAAGAAAGTTCTTTTTGTAGAAAAAGTTATGAAAAAAATAGTGATGGTATGTCAACTTTTTTTTAATCGTTTTTCACCCATTTTTGGCCAGCTGTCTTGAAAAAAGTTATTTTTCATCCTCATTGTGCTTTCTACTTAATTTCTTGCCTTGTGGGCTATGGATAAACCTATATCACCTTACTTGGGTTGGGATGCATGTGTTATACCAGCTGGGTGGATTTTATAACAAGACGAGTTTTCTAGGTATGACGATATTTTCTTTTAAACAAGAGTGGGTAGTTGAGGGTTGTAACGTAACATAGTTATCGTTTAAAATCTTACACTTTTAGCAAAGATACATGGGTTTTAACTTTGTGCATATATGTATAAATATGATGGGTATATTCCATTTTCTTCAAATGACATAATCTCTAATGCATTCATTTTGTGTTGTTGGTGCTTTATGAAATCGATGAAAGAAATTTGAAATGTGTTCCATGGAGAAATTTATGTATGGGAGTTGTGATGCATTTGATTTGAAAAGAGAAATGGGAATACTAAAAACGAATGTGACTTAACAATGAAATGGAAATTTTGAAATTGGGATCAAAATGAGAATATTTGAAAATGATTGGGAGAGGAATAGGTTGTGGGTTGAACTCCTGGGTTTTCTTGAAAAAAATGATAGTATCAGGAATAATGAACCGTATGGATTGATGTGAATTAAGTTGGCCTGGCGGGTCCGTGGTGAAAGACCGAAAACTTGCGCAAGATGGGGGCCACATGCCCACGGGTTAGCTCCCGAAATGTGGTGTTGTATCGTAGTGAGTTATAGCGCTATCTATTAACCAATGGCTTCGCGTAGCCTATTGGGATAATAGGGAGGGGTTTCTATAAGCTGCACCCAATATCGGTTCATTAATTGCGATAAATTAATTGTGATTTGGTTTTGTGAAAAATTAGGTAACGAGAATAAATGTGAAAGAAAGGAATGTGTGGAAAAAGGTTCCATGAATGAATAACTTGGCGTGCGTGGAAATAAATAATGAATTTATAGAACTTAGTATTTTTATTTCGGTTGCACCCATCACACCTCACAAATCATGCTTAGCATAGAGTTAGTCTTTATCCTACGAGCTTCGGCTCATGTTGTATACTAAAACCATTTCAGGTTTCGAAGTTCAAGAGTGATTCTGGGACAACAGAAGCACGTTGGGGAAAAGCAAGAGGAAAGATTTGTTTCACAGCATTTGAGTTATGTTCATATGTAAAGTACAGTGAATGAATGTAATAAATATGAGAACTTAAAGTTGAATATATAATGTCATTTATTCTTTAGTGGTTTGTAATGTTGGAATCTTTTAAAATGCTTAAATGAAAAGAAAACTCTTGTTAACTTGATTACGTAGCGCAGATGTTTACGTTGGAAAGGGTTATAATTCTTACACGTATGACTCGGGGTTGGGTCGTTACAAACTCAACGAGAGCACTCTTTTCCATGTGAAATATAGGGAATGAGGTGAGGGATCATGGATTTTTCTTTTCCTTTCCCTTCTTTTCTCTTTTTTTTTTCTTTTGATTGAAGTGGAAGATCAAAACTGCTTTTACTTTTCAACCCTCTCTTTTAAGGCTATCCCATCTTCCAAGAAAAGCTCTAAAACACACACATTAAAAAATATTTATTAAGAGCTGGCCCGAAAGACCTATTGGGCAAGGAAGGAGAAGGGAATGAAGGAATAACCAAAAAAGCTTAAACAACAAAAAAATCACAACGCAACAAATCAATAAACTCCAGAGACAAAGAAGTGTAGCAAAAATCCCGACATCACCAAATGGAGCCCACAATAATTTTGAGACGTAAGGAATTGTAAACACAACCAACATGACATTGTAAGCACTATGAGAACAAATGCAAGAATCCTACCTTCACAGAAATTGAAACAGAAGCCCTGCTAAAAAAATAAATAGAAACCAACAAATCAATAACAAAAAATTTGAGCTTAAACTTCTAACTAAACCCAATCAGACTTGTCTCATGGTAATTGGTAAATAAACTTCAAGTATCTTTTTAGTTATTCCATGCCATGGGTCATTCATTTCGCATATCTCTATATATACTTACAAAACAACAAGGGCTTGCAGGAGACCAATCACTTCTGGAATTTTTCCAATCAGCCTATTTCCTTGAAGAGATCTAATAACAACAAAAGGCCAATAATGAAAAGGAAAAAAAATGAAATGCATAATATAATAGGATTGCACAATTAAATCCATAGTCAGCTTGATCTTGAATTGACCATCTCTGAAGGCAACAAAGAAATTACATTTCTGGCTTATACTTCCATAAAAAAAAGAACAAAAAACAATGTAGCAAGAACCATACCTCTAGAGAACAAAGCAAAGTTGCAAAAACCCTAGATCGAAATGGGTGCGTGAATGAACCAAGCATCAGAACCCTAAATCGACAACATGAAAAAAAAAATGACAAAGGAAACAAACAAATCAGTATAAACTATAAAAGCAAAGAAGTGTAGCAAAAACGCCAGCAACAAGAAGATCGAAAACCCCCCGATTTGTAGTGAGAGAGCTTCGATTGATGGGTTTCGGTGGTCAATTTGGGATTCTAAATTCGATTTGAATGCGACATCCTAGATAGAACCCTAGGATGACATCCTGAAAGCCCTAGATCAAAATGGATGTGCGAATGAACAAAGCATCAAAACCCTAAATCGACATCCTGTAAAAAAACAAAAGAAATCAACAAATCAACATAGACTATAAAAAGTGTAGCAAAAATGCCAGCAATAAGAAGATCGAAAACCCCCATATTTGCAGTGAGAGAGCTTCGATTATTGGGTTTCAGTGGTCAGTTTGGGATTCCAACTTCGATTTGAGTTTGATCTGGGATTTCAGAAAACAAAAGAGAAGAGGAAGCACCTGGGCTCCCACTAAAATGCCAACCGCAGCGAAGCAAGCATCAAAACGTTTGTACAAAATGCATTATAATGATTGTACACATGCATATGAAATGGGTGCGCGAAGGGTTTTAATCCCACACCATTTAAGCCTTGAATTAATAAGTAATACAGTGAAATATTACTTCCAAGGGTTTTAAAGTTCGCCACAGCAATCTAAGAACCTAAATCTAAACTCAGCAACCCAAAAGTAGTTAAAATTTTTATTACTAACCTAAATCTTAGAGTTTGTTATGATGATTAATCAAAATCCACACAAATCATAGCAAAATACTAGAGTTAATCTAAATCCGACCTTATAGAAGCAAAATCCCCAAATTTTTGCCAAACTCGGAACCCTAGAATTTTCGGCACTTTCCCCAAATCAGCTTCTAGAGTGTTGAAAGCGATGCTCTTGCAGTAAATGGCTTAGATCTTAACTAGTGGCAACATATTTTAGGTGGAGGATACTCAATTTTTGGAGAGATGGTGAGAAATCAAGCTTGCTTCCATAACAATGGTGGAATAAGTAGCAGAAAGAGAAAGATGATGCTGACGCATAAACTGGTGGCGGCTGAGGAGTAGGGGTGATCGCCGATGGGGATGGGGGAAAGGGGACGCCGGCGGTCGCGGTGGTAGGGCAAGGGTGGCGTGGCGGTGGCTAGTCGCGCGTTGCGCACCTGCCTCTGTTTCTCTCCTCTATGTTTTTCTCCTTCTCAGCTTCGGCTGAGTTGAGATTTAAACTTACATATATTTATGTTTTTTTTTTTTTGAAGTTTCTAAAATTCTCTACTTGTTTTAAATAGATTAATTTCTCTATTTCAAAATTTAATTACATCTTGATATCATTAAACTTTCTAGCATTCTAGAATTTGCCATAATTTATTTTCATGGCGTGCTAACATAGACACCACCCTTACATAACCTGAATTATTCATTATTAAGAATCAATTCTGACCATTTAATTATGCGAAACTAATTAATAACAAAATAAGAACGTATTGAGACGCTACATATGGTTCACACGAGAGTGCAAGAGAGGAGACTTATGCCAGAGGGAGGGGAGGGGGGAGGAGGACATGTTGAAACTAGACATCAATTATTTTGTAGAGGTTAGGGCGCAAGAGTGATGAGTAAAAATAACTTAAATCATTTTTAATCTCATTCTAAAACAATTGTGACCTTAAAAAAAATTAAAAAAAAACTATTATATTTGTCTTTAATAAGTAAGGTAAAAAAATTACATATCAGCTCAATTGATTTTATAAATCAAGATTAAAAGATTTGTTAAACTTATTTTAACACATTGTTTTTTAAAAAAATGAGAAATTTTTAATTTTTCTTGTATAATTTTAGCAATTATTGTAGCAGTGGTAGGAGCAATTGGTGGTGACAGGTGGATAGATTGGCAAGACTACTGCAAGCAATCGTTAGGAAGGATTCTATATGGATGCTAAAGTTGGATTGTGCAGAGAGAAAACTCATCCATTGAATCAAAAAATAGTGCAATTGTTTGAATTTTTTTTCGTATGATTTTTAAATATTATAGTAGGATAAGGTTAACCTATGTTTATCTAAAAAAACTTGTTTTTATATATTTTTAGATTTTGCCTTATTTTATTTTTTTTACTTTTTTAAAACCTCCTAATAAGAGGAATCTAAAATATATATTGTTCAGGTTATAGTTGAAAAAAATTAATTCCAAACAAAAACAATCATAAAATAAGACAAATGCGTGGGCAAAAAGTGGTATTACAATAAATTAATAGTGGGATTACAAGAACTATGTAGTTTTATAATATGTAAAAAAATGTGTATTATATATCCTAACGTTGATAACACGTCGCGGAAAGTTTTTATATTTACCGACGTTCTATTTGTCGCCAAAGAAGACTAATGTGTTGGCAAAAAGTTTCCCTCACGCGGGAGGGAAATAGCTGATGGCGCCAATTTTTTGTGGACAAAATTTGCCAACAACTAGTATTATTTGTTGCTAAAAAAACTACTTTGTCAATGTTTTGTCAACGGATTTGTATTCCGTCACCAAAAGCGTATATTTGCCGACGTAATATGCCTTGCCTCGTCAAAATCTATCGCTAATTGTGCATTTTCTTGTAGTGATAAGTAGGAGGGTTTAGTCGTTGAAACTCTCTCATCATCATTGCAGCCCTTTCGTCTATATCCCGTGCTCCCCCTTGGTTAGCCCCAGCCCCAACGAGAGTCCTCAAAGCATTCAATATTTGTTGATTCAGTTCATCACCCCCAACTGGTTCCTGCGGGGCATTGATATCCCATTCTTCCGAAACTGGCGCTCTCCCGCGCCCCCGGCCGCGACCGCGACCTCTTTCTCGCCTAGGAAGCATCACTATATGAAGAGAAAACGATGGTCAATATATAATTCATAAACAAATCGACACTCTCTTCCCAAGAGATTCAATTTTAAGCACAAAGAGGGCTAACCCTACTCAAACATAATCACACAAACACATAAATACATACCGAGGGAAAGCCTCAAAGTAAGGCGACAATCCGAGCAACTAATTCAGATTTCTCATAGAAAGAATGTTGGCCAAATGCTTTTCTATTTTGAACCCCAATGTAGTTGATCGGACGCCAAATGGCAAGCCACATCACCCCAAGACTCAACCTCCATACTCATATAAACACATAACATACGCAAGACAATACAACCACACTCCCACGCAAGCACACAAACCATCCCGTCTAGTGGTGCCTAATTCTTATCAAACAATTCTCATACAAAGTCGTCCTCACATCCCACGGCTCCTAGGTATTCGAATCTAGAGCTCTGTTCCATTTTTGTCACGACCCAAACCCGGGTTCGTGAGCTTAACCCAAAAACATACCATACATAGATCAGTCCACAGGTAAGACGCCAAGACATAATAAAGTATTATATACATTCCATTCAAAGGATTTAACAAAAGATCAAAGTTCCAAAATTACATTCCCAAGTTTACTACAACTGTTTGGAGAAACATATATTCAGTATTAATCATCATTTTCACAACATCACTTTCATGTCTATATACAATAACAAAAGAAATCATGGCTTCCACTCTTTGCTCTTTCCTAAGGAATCCATAGCTTTGCTATCACCCCGCTCGTCGGAACCTGAAATGTGTTTGACATATATACATGAGCCGAAGCTCGTAGGATAAAGATTAACTCATATCTAATGCATGATTTGTGAGGTGTGATTGGTGTAACCAAAGAAAATGCACATTTTCACCAAGTTTATCCTTTTAACACATACACACTCACGCACACCTAGAATTATCTTCATTTATCCATTTCTTTACAATTCATCAATCTTTCATTTTTCTTTCCTGATTTTTACAAAATCGTATCACCTCTAATGAACCGATGTCGGGTGCAACTTATAGAAATCCCTCCCTATTAATCCCAATAGGCTACGCGAAGCCATTAGGTAATAGATAATTCTATAACTCACCACGACACAATACCACATTTCAGGGACTAACCTGTGGGCATGTGGTCCCCATCTTGTGCAAGTTTCTGGTCTTTCACCACGCAGCCGCTACCCCAACTTATTCCACATAAATCCGTACGGTTCATTTTAGGTTAATTAGATTCATTTTTACAACCCAGGAGTCCAACCCACAAATGGTTCCTCTCCCACCATTACCATAGTGTATCATTATAATTCCACGCCCGAATTACTATCACTACTTTCAGTACACAATTCCTCATTTTCCAAGTTTCGTTATGCAATGTCTCATTTCGCCACCTTCGTTACACAATTTCTCATAAATCACAGTGTTACCAATTTCTCATAGATTATAATGTTATCGCATACCCATAACACAAAATTGATATCAAGAGGATCACCTCAATTTAAGAGGAATACACCCATCATGTATACATATACATAGGAGTAGCTTTGGTGGTGCCCACGGTGGCAGAATACATTTATAGTTTTCTTTTTTGGTATGCCTGTTCCTGAAGGCAAGTTTTGTACACCGTAAGGCGATATACTGCATGCATGTTAGAACTGTATGTCATCTATATATGAGAGATACACTATGTTGGGTATTCCATTGGTTTCAACAGGCGAATTTCAATGTATGAAAATCTATATTTTCATATAAAACGGATGTTTGGTGAATTTTCACGTGACGCCGAATTTTGGGGCGTGACACGTATAAAGCGTGATGTTTCAACTGTTTTCTAGTAGTGAAAATACTAGAAAAGAAAATTATACTACTATTAAAAGAAAATAAAATGAAGATGAAAAATAAATGCTTAGAAATGAATATTAAGCTAATATTCAAAGGAAAGAAAAGAAAAGAAAAAGAAAATAAATGCTAGAACATTAAACTAATACTAATAAAATAAAATGACATTAAATTAATATTACAAGAAAAGAAAAGAAAAAGAAAATGGTACATTGAAAGAAAAAATCTACATTATAAGAAGAAAAGGAAAATAAATAAAATATTACGAGAAAATTAAACTACATTAAAAGAAAAAAAAATTAAAATGAAAAATAAAAGCTAGTGAAGGAACATTAACTATATAAAAAAAAGAAAAAAAACATTAAACTAATAATAAAAAAAGAAAAAAAGAAGAAGTAAGCACAACTATTTAATTGGAAGTTATGAATGTAATATTGACAATTACATTTACATAATATAAGTGTCTTGATTATAACAATTAATTACATTAACAAGTTATAATTGTCAAAATTGTTAACACTAATTAATGAATTAATTAAACTTAATGCAAATAAACAAATAAATAAAACAAGTATGCTAAATAAGCTAAACCTAAATTCAAACAAAAATAAAGCAACTATAAGCAATGCGAAAACGTAATAAAGATAAAACAATCAAATTAACCCGATCACTTCAAAGGGGTAGAAAATGGAGTTAGAAGGATCGGGAATCTAAGCAAAGTACCTGGATTGCAATGGAATCCTCAAGTCAGGAGTGGTGATGGGCAATTCGATCCTCGGTCGATGATCCAAGCTAGGGGTTTCAGAACTTCGGTATCGGGGGTTCGACTCTCAGTACTTCGGCAGGGTTTCGGTGTCGGGGCTCGGGATTGCTCGGCGACTGGCATAGCTTCTCTCACTAAACTTCTCTATAATTTTTTGTCTTGAAAACGTACGAGGGGGTATGGTATTTATATAATTATTCAACCAATGAGATGCTGACATGTCAGGGTTTTTGGAGTTGGCAGTCGCCACTTTTGAAAAGGTTCTAGAAGCTTCTCATGGCAGTCGCCACTATGCAAGTTGGTGATCGCCAGGTTCGAGTTGGCGATCACCACAAAAAGGTGAAGCTTCCAAGAGGTTCTATTGGCCGTCGCCACAATGGAGTTGGCGAGCCCATGGTTCAATGTAGCGGTTCAATGATGATTTTACTAGTTTGAAGGTTTTGATGATTGGGTTCAAATGCCGAGCTTGGATCATTTTTCGAGGATCGAATTAAGGCACTATTTCTGTTGTTTTCATCATCGAATTCACCTAAGATTGGGCGAGGTCAAATTGGGGTATCTACAGTTGCCCCTTTTTTATATAACTTGCATAGCAACGCGCCAGGTTGGAGTTGGCGGTCGCCACAAAAAGGTGAAGCTTCCAAGAGATTATATTGGCAGTCGCCACAATGGAGTTGGTGACCCCCTGGTTCATTATAGCGGTTCAATGATGATTTTACTAGTTTGAAGGTTTTGATGATTGGGTTCAAATACCGAGCTTGGATAATTTCTCGAGGATCGAATTAAGGCACCATTTCTGCTGTTTTTATCATCGGATTCACCTAAGATCGGGCGGGGTCAAATTGGGGTGTCTACAGTTGCCCCTCTTTGATATAACTTACATAGCAACGCGTGATACAAGTTATATCAAAGATCTAGAGATAACATCCATTTGACCGAGCCGTCAATCTTAGGCCACAAACACACAAGCATGCATATGATGTTGGTCGTACTCGAATTTTCACCGAACTACCTACGTACCCTTTTGCTAGGGATCAGACCAAAACGTAGTTCCAACGATAAAATGCAAGGATGTAAGATAAGCCTAATCATGATGCATGACAGGAACACTATAATGTAAACACGTACAATGCAAGAAAGTTTAGGTCGTGAAAGGACTGATGGGTCATCATGAGGAGGACCGACAAGTCAGTTTAGGGTCATGGGGAGGACCAATGAGTCAGTTGAAGGTCATGAGGAGGACCGATGAGTCATCATGAGGAGGATCGACAAGTCAATTTAGGGTCATAAGGAGGACCGAGGAGTCAGTTTACGGTCATGAAGAGGATTGATGAGTCAGTTTAGGGTCATGAATAGGATCAAGGAATCAATTTAGGGTCATAAGAAGGATCGATGAGTTAGTTTAGGGTCATGAGGAGGACCGACGAGTTAGTTTAGGGTCATGAGGAGGATCGAGAAGTCAATTTAGGGTCATGAGGAGGACCGAGGAGTTAGTTTAGGGTCATGTAGGGTCATGAGGAGGACCGACGAGTTAGTTTAGGGTCATGAGGAGGTAGGGTCATGAAGAGGACCGACAAGTCAGTCTAGGGTCATGAGGAGGACTGAGGAGTCAGTTTAGGGTCGTGAGGAGGAACGACGAGTCAATTTAGGGTCGTGAGGAGGACCGACGAGTCAGTTTAGGGTCTTGAAGAGGATCGACGAGTCAGTTTAAGGTCATAAAAAGGACCGAGAAGTTAGTTTAGGGTCATGAGGAGGACTGACGAGTGAGTTTAATTTATCGGGAAAAAACCACGAATTAATAGGTCGAGTCAAGAACTTAAAACTCAGGATGAAACACGACATAAAAATAATTAAAAGCAAAGTCACGGCTTAAAATTAAATTTATCAGAAGAAAAGCTACGAATTAATTGGTCGAGTCAAGATCTAAAAATTCAGAATGAAGCATAGGATAAAAATTATTAAAAGCCAAGTCACGGCTTAAAATTTAATTTATCGGAAGAAAAGCTACGAATTAATAGGTCGACTCAAGAGCTAAAAACTCGAAACAAAATATAGGATAAAAATAATTTAAACCCAAGTCACGGCTTAAAATTAAATTTATCGGAAGGAAAATCACAAATTAATAGGTTGAGTCAAGACCTAAAAACTCGGATGCCTAGCGTACCAAGGCTTAAGGTTCCTAGCCTTCTACTAGGATGTGCTGGGTTTGCCTGGTGCTCCAGGGCTTAAGGTGCCTTGTCTTTTAGTGCTTGAGAGATTTGCCTGGCTTACCAGGACTTATGGAACCTAAGGGTCATCTTACAAACCTAGATCTTAGACAACGTTTCGCATATGATTAGGATTTTGAAGAAGTTTGCCTAATGCACCAGGGCTTAGATCAACGAACCATTGCTGAGGGCTGCTACACAAATTTTAGGATCCACGGGCTCATATTTTCTGCTTTGGTTTTGAAGAGTTATGCCCCACTATAAAGGAGTTTACCGTCATTCTTAATCTCGTCCCACGGGAGTTCATGCTAATACCTTCCATGTTTATCATGCATCCTTGTGGTCTGACTGGCCAAGAGGCTTCTTTCTTCGTCCCTGGGAGTTCACTGGACACAGATTCTGCCTTACCAGTGTCCTTGGTGACTTCAACTTTTAGTTGCGACGCCGTTATGGTTTGTGCTTCTATCTACTTTCCCAACACCTTCTCGTTTCTTGTGACGACCGAGTTAGCACTATTCTAGTGGACGTTGCTGAGCAAATAAGGAAAGGAAGGACTTCATGCCCCTAGTTTTGGCTGAGACCGTAATTGGTCTAGTGTTATATACCTGGGTGTAATCACGTCTTTTGCCAATAGTCCTCGGCTTCTCTAAGGTGAAACTTAAATCTCTCATTTTCTCCACTCTTCTCTCCTTTTACTGATTTCTCTCAAATTTTACTGCTCTTCTCTCCTTTTTCTAATTTCTCTCGATTCTTATCTCTTTTTTCTCTTATCAGATCTGACTGATAGATAAAGTAAATCTTCTACAAAAATAGGGTTTGAAAGGATACAGCACTGTTGCCATTGTTCATCATCCTTTTTATCCAATTTGTAGTACCGAGGCAGCTTAAAGACAATTTCTTTCTATATTGACTAGAAGAGACATCACTTGATAGTGCTTCTAGTGGCAGATCCCTTTTATGACTTTGACCATTATGGACCATCCAGATGTCTTGCCGATTGGTCTAGGGCTGTCCACCTTCTATTATCCACACCAGATCATGAGGCAATTTGGTTGAGGTCAGATCATATTTCATGGCGTATGGGGTCGTATTAATTCATCTTCCCTTCAGGCCCCATTTCTGGCACGGTATCTAGAGGCTTGGCCATTTTGTTCACTGATGGAGATGTAGGAGCTTCCCCATACTGAGATCTCCAAGGAGTACAAGGCGTGGTTGGTTCAGGATAAAGAGAGCAGAAACAAAGAAGATAGAGAAGAACAAGTAGCGAAGAGAAGGAAGATCTGAGAGATCTATTTTTCTCTTAGAATTTTATAGCTTTCTTCTTTATTTAGAGTTTAGGACTTACGTGTTTGTCCTTTATTTCCAAAACCTTGTGATTGCAACTGAAGTAATGAAAATCTCACGTTTATCTGAAAAAAATTTCCAATTATTTAAAGCTTTTCGATTATAGCAATTAAACAACTTTGTTATCAAAACTCAAAGATAAATTTGTATTGATCATTACTCAGATTCAAAGATAGCTAAAACAAAGAAGGTCGCTGGACTTCTTAAAAGAAGCTGCCTATGTATCCCAAGAAAGTGGAATCAGGCCATTACGTAGTTCGAGCTCGATTTGTTTTCGGATATTGACACTCTCCTTTTGTGATGCCTTAACTTTTGCCAAGGTCGCCCTTTTAGGTTTTCAGCCTTGCGGACTGCTCTAACTTTTGCCTTGGTCGCCTTTTCGATTTTCAACCCAACGAGCTTTTATCTTATTTTATTTTTTCTCTCAACGATAGTATTTTTTTTGAGCTGGTTCAAGTTGATTGGAGTGGAGAATGTGCTACCATCTAGATCCATGATGATTACAGCACCACCGGTCATAATAGTCTTGATTAGATACGGCCCAGCTCAATTTGGCTTGAACTTTTATCTTGGATAAAAAATAGGAGCCTTGATTTCCTTAAGAACCAAATCACCATCTCTCAGGTCCCGGGTACGCTTTGGTTATCTTCCTTTGATACCCTTGTACGTGGAATAGAATTTGTAGTCTTCTTTCATCGAATAAGAGAAGTTCTTTCATCCGATTCCTCTGCCATTCTTCTGTGAGTTGAGCCACGTCTTATACTTGTTGATCCTTTCAAAAAATTTCTGTAGCACTATGATATGGTCATCTTGATCTTTTGGACTTCACAATCATATCGTTTATATACACTTTGACTTCCTTGTGTATCATGTTATGCAACAAGGTATTGGAAGCTCTTTAGTAGGTTTCCCCTGCATTCTTCAAATCAAATGGTGTCACATGATAACAATAGGTGCCCCACGGTGTAATGAGTGCCTTCTTTTCTCTATCTTCGGGGTCCATTAAGATTTGATTGTACCCGAAGAAGCCATCCATAAATGATAAAAGAGCGTTCCCCGTTGTGCTAGCTACTAAGATGTCAATGTACGATAATAAAAAGTCATCCTTCGGACTAGCTTTGTTGAGATTCTAAAAATTTACACAAACTATGATGCATTCATCCTTCTTCAAGACCTGCACAATGTTGGCCACCTACTTCTGATACTTGGTTACCATAAGAAATCTAGGGTTGATCTGCTTGGTGACTTATTCTTTGATCTTCAGAGCCCATTCTGGCCGTATTCTTCTCAATTTTTATTTGACCGATTTGGCATCGGAATACAAAGGGATATGATGTTGGACAATATCGGGATCAATTTTGGGCATATCCTCGTATGATCATGCAAAAAAATGTCTTTGAATTCTTTTAATAAAGTCATTAATTGTTCACATTCAACTGAAAATAAAGAAAATCAATTTGGACAATTTGTGGGTTAATTTCATTACCCAGACTTATTGACAAAGTTTCTTCAATTATTGGCTGAGCACGCATTTCTTTTCTCTTTTTATATTAAAGCTTTTAATTCTTCGGGGACATTCATTTTGAATTGAAAATCATTAGAAAGTGTACAAAATAAATGAAGCAAAGCAGAATAATTAGAACCTTTGTTTATTTTATTAATATCAAAGAGAACTGGGATTACAAAATTAAAACCAAAACAAGAGGGTGCGCAGACATATGTGCCCTCGGACTTAAGACTTGAATCATGAAAATTACAAGAATCTAAAGAAACCAGTCGTGACATTCGGTGCAAATGGAGGTGGCATGACCTTATTGTCGATGAGATCCTGAATGTCATGGCGATGTTTCAGACAGTTGTTGGTTGGGTGTCCATGGCTCTAATGATATGATCAATAGTGGATGGGATCGTAGCGTAGCGGTAAAGGGTTAGGAGGCGGCATTAGATCAATGAGCTTTACCAGCCCTTTCTCGATAAGTTGATTCAAGGCCGTGGACATGGAGATATTAAGGGGAGTGAAAACTCTTCTTGGCTTTTTCAGCTGCGACGGCTGGTTGTTTCTGGGAGGTGGTAATGAAGGTGAAGAATTCGGTCGATCTGATTGGGGGTTTAGCAAATTCATCTCATTAGAGCGAGATGCAGGGTTAGTGGATGGGTAAGGTCTTTTAGGCTTTTGGTTCGGCTTGACCTCTCGATATCACTAGACTGGATTGCATCTTCTATCTGAACCCCAACATCAAACAACTGCTCGAATGTGGAGAACGGTTGTGTGATCAAATAACGTTTGAGGGGGAATTACAGATTCTTAACTAAAATTCTCACCTGTTCCTTTCCTGTTGGTTGGTTTGTCATTTTAGCTTCCTTTGCTTTGCACCTGGTCAAAAAGTTCACAAACGACTCTCTGCTTTCTTGGCGAGAGGTCTCCAACTCCCAAGTGGTTACATCTAGCTGGACATTATAGCTATACTGACTGACGAATGTCGTAGCTATGTCCTCCCAGATTCTGGTCTTTGCTACATCGAGGGAGAAGAACCATTTCTGGGTTGCCTCAGAAAGAGATCAGTGAAAGAGTTGGGCCTTCTGCTGGTCAACAATTCCCATTAGCGATATGGTACCAATATACATTCGGAGTGTTGGGAGTGGAAAAAAAAATTGCACTGACGTCATGACCGTAAAAAATGGCGTATGCATTTTTCATGAAAACAACGAACTTTATTAATCTTAATGTCATTATACCTTTATGAAACTTGTCGAAAAGCTTCAATAAATCCCGAATACGTTGAAGACGACCTTGCAACCTTCTTGCGTATGTCCCGGACGCACTACGACGATCACGGTGTGTGGGCATCGATTCTGATCGAAGAATTTTTCTCCTCTTTGGTTTCTTCTCACACTTCTCTCCAAAAACCAAAAATGATATCCCAAAAAGGAGAGTGAGGGGATGGCGGCTAGTTTAGGGTGGATTAGGGTTTTAGTTTTCTTTTTTTTTTTTTATATTAAAAGCCATCTTGTGATATATTACTACATATATCAAAGATAATGATAAGAATATATATTCTCTTTCCTAAAACTAAGGAAGAGATATATATCTTCCATAAAACCTAATCCCCATCCCCTT
>JAUMHN010014073.1:0-30534 GCA_032360265.1 Heliamphora ciliata | reverse complement strand
TACAATATATGGCCTATTTATAGGCGAATAGGGATAAACAATAAAGGAAATACAATAAATATCAAATCAGAATAAAATCAATCTAATATTCTAATAATCAATCTAATATTCTAACAGACTCCAAAACTCCGACTGATCATGACCCCCTATTTTTAGCTCATAAGTGGAACATTTTAGCTTATTTCCATCCATCGATCAAATACATCAAGTCTTTAGAATTGCTTTTCCCCCCTCCCCAAATATTTTAGCAGATCATGAAAGGGATTCCCAACATCCGGAGCTGATCAGAGAGTTAACCCTTCGCTCAACAGACGGTTTCCCAACTGAAATCTAGGAAATGATAGAATGCAGTGACCTGTCATCATTATCTTTGGCAAACGTGATTTATCGGCCACCGTGGGAGTTGCTGATTGGGAAGTTTCGAAAAGGTTCGGTGATCGTAGCTGGAGACGCCATGCACGTCATGGGTCCCTTCCTGTCGCAAGGTGGGTCGGTGGGACTGGAGGATGCCGTTGTTCTTGCCAGGTGTTTGTCGCACAAGATTAACGGCGGCAGCGGCGATCTAATGGTGCGTCAAGTTGGAGAAGCAATGGATCGGTTTGTGCGGGAACGGAGGATGAGGGTGGTGCTACTATCAACGCAAACCTACCTCAATGGTTTACTGGTGCGACCTACCGCGTCGCCACTACTGAAACTTGTGACTATTGTTTTCATGGCGATTTTCTATGCTAACCAAACACATCATACTAGATATGACTGTGGCCTTTGTGACCCATCGTTATGGGTTTAACGACAGGAGAAGTTTTTAGGTAAAGATGGGGGGTACCACGTTGTCTACACAGTTGGTACCCTCAACCAATAAGGGTTTGCCCAATGAACAGAATTGTCAAGCATTTCTATCTATTCCTATTACAGTTATCTCATGAATCTAAAAATAAAATTCAAAAAAATACTCAAAAGTGATTTAAATGGTTGAAATTCGTATTTAATAAGATATAAAACACATTTCAATGAATTTCAACCATTCAAATCACTTTTTAAGTACTTTTGTGGATTTTGTTTTTAGGTTCATAGCATTACTGTTCCTATTAACGGAGCACAACTCTTGTTTGCTTTCTTTATGCCAATGCTTTTACTGGAATACTTTTTCTCTTTTTAATTTTTACTTTTTTCTCTCTCCTATTTATAATTCTACCAAGTCATTGGTCGTGTTTAGCATTATTAAAATTAATAACTTATAAATTATAATTTATAACAGAAGATTTGAGTATTTAGTAAAGATTATAACATATAACTAAAATTAAAAAGAATAATTATAAATTATAGTATAAATTGTAATTGTTTGGATAAACTTATTGCTTATAACTAAAATTAATATTAGAAAATACTCTCATCAATAATACAAATTACAAGGGTGTTGATGTCGATAGATATCATACGTGGTACTATTCTCCCTCTCTCTCTCTCTCTCTAATTTAAACTATTTCACACTTTTAATTTTAAATTCGACATTTTTTTTTCTTTTATTTAAAATTCAATTTTTTTAATCTTTGATTAAATTTATATTTTTAACATATATGCAAATCACCAATTTCGTTACTTTTAGTTTAAATTAAGTGCGTGCTTAATCAAAATATCTTGAATATCTACCTTAATGATTAAAAATATTATTTTTCATCTAAATTAATTTTATAATTAAATTATGTTTAGATTGCCTTTAGACACAGGTAATTACTAGTTATTTACACAACACTACCAAATATTCAAGTTTCCCGCCAATTGCTTTCTCTTCTCAATATTTAATATAAATTATTTTAAAAAATTTCAATTTCTTTAAATCTCTATGAGTTGAAAGCAATACTCAAAGCTATACGAAAGAAAAGTGAATAACCGTATTAAATTATATAGATCATTTTGTCTTAACTTATTTTTTAAAAATATCTTACCTTTTTTATTATTAGATTTATTTTTTAAACTATTAGTTTATAATTAATTTTATTATTATTACTATTTTTTTTTTTTAAAGCTTCTATTATAAACTTACGTACTCAGATAATGAGAATTAGCCCTACAACATCTCATCTGAAAATTCTTCATGTAATTAAATATAAGGGCTTTTAATAGTCTGCACCCTAAAAGATATTCAAATGTAGGGACCCGATCTCTTATTATTTTCTAGTATTAATCAAAACGAGTATATCATGTTCAATGCAAACGGTTAAATATGTAGATCACACGTAGTATTTAAAACTTGAGTCTGTATATGTTTGCTAACGATGGTTAAATATGAGGTAATGTATGAAAATGTTGTTGTGAGGTGTTTGGCTTATGCTTGGTTCAATTTTAGCATTTTTGGTTTGGGGTTCCTATCCAGTATGATCGCTCATGCGGAGGGTAGACCACTCGAGCAGACAGATGACAGAGAGTTCGGAGATTGGGAACCGCTTGAACGGTGGGGGGATCCACTTGAGCGAACTATTAGCGAGCAGACGTTAAAAGTCGCATTTTGGCTCTTTTTTCCTCATTCCTTTCATTTTTCTCTCTCTCTCTCTCTCTCTTTCTCTAGAATAGAAATGAGAGTTAAGGTTTGGATTTGGAGGGTTGTTAGAGCCTTCTTGTCTTTTCTTGGTGAGATCTTTCGCGTTCATCTTGGTTGTTTACCCATTGGAGGCTCGAGCTAGACATTGAAGGTTTCATTCTCATCTTTCGGTTGGAGATTCTCGTACTTGGAGCTTATTTGGGCTTTTTCTTGTGGATCTAGCATCCCAATGGTAAGATTTATGACTCTCCTTAAATATCTATAAAATATGCATTGTATCTTCAATTTTATGAATATAAAAGCATAAAAATGGTGTTTTCGAAGCCCTAGGTTAGGGTTTGATATCAATAAAGGTTAAATCTTAGATCTATGAACAACTTAACATGATTCTATCTTTACTTTGTCATTGGATACGATTGAATTTGAAAAATGATGGATTAGGGTTTGAATTTGAACTTAAACTATGAAATTTGGAAATTTTGGGGTTGAGAAACCGATATGTTGAAATTAATGTAAATATTGGTTGAATTAAGGGTGGTAATAACCTATTGCATATACATTCATGAATTTACGTGACACATGATAATGTCGAGTGTTAAAGTTGGGGGTTTTATTGTAAAATCAAAAAACCCATATGGTGGTTGCGTTTCGAACCGTAGGGATGTGGGTTTTGATAAAAGGTACTGGGTTAGCGGTTGGACTCATTTTGGTTTTTAATAAAATGAAACAATTGAATAATTGAAGTATCGTGTGATGAAATTGAATGATTAAGTTTAGGCATGAGTTGTTCCTCAGTGAAAGATCAAAAATTTGTGCAATGTAAGGTAGGCCTTCTTTCGGGTTAATTCCCGTAATAGCGTACTCTTTGGCGGCCCACCCATCAATGTTTCTAAGAAAAATAAAAATGTGTGCTTCCCGTGTTGAGCTATAGAATAAATATTTATTTCTTAAGCCTCGCGTAGTTCGGTGGCGGTAAAATGCCAGAGTCTATAGGCATTGTCCGGCTTTGGTACTTGATTGAATTGATGAATAAATTAGGTTCGTAAAACCTTAATTGGATGAATGAATAAAGTGATGGGATATGAAAATCTGTTGAGTTGGTTGAAAATGATAAGAGGATTGGTTATAATGTTTAGTTTAACTTTAACTATGAAGTGTTGAACAATAACCCTTTTGTTAAAAACTCAGTTATGTGGCGGGAATTTGATTTGGGGCAAATGATGTTAGTTTTGAATAAACTTTTGTGTGCGTCTCGCATAACTATCTTCGTATGTCATGCATACGTTCATTGTTAGTCTTGTTCCTGCGAGTTTCGACTCATGTTGTTTAACAACATTTCAAGTGATAGCGGGAAGAAGAGAGTGAAGTAAGATGATGGTCACTGGAATTTTTTTGAGTAACTGATAGGATTACACATTCTTGGATAGCATATTTTTGAAAAATAAAATTGTAAAGATGTAATTCTTATTTTCTTGTGGAGTACTTGGATGATTGTATTGTGGGTTAGAACACTCGTATTGTAAGGCCCTAAGGCCATATATTCATGTTATGTATGGATGTGAGGACGTTTCAATCGTTTGATGGGTTGAAAGTTTTAATCTTTAAGTAATGTATCTTGATATTGAAGTTTGGTTTCGGATTCTTAGGTTGAGAAGTGGTTGTTTTACTCTCAAACGTATATTTTACATCTCGAATTTTCTTATCCAAAACCATGCTCAAAGGATGAGAAAAAGTGGTGATTTTTTCAACACTTAAAGAATTTTACAGCTTTTGGGTAGTGAACTCTCCGGTGCCCCACTGCTCGAGCGGTGAGGAGTCTGCTTGAGCGGATTCCACTGAGTGGCTTTTTATTGAAAATTATTTTAGAATAGAGTTTTTTTCTTAAATGTTTTCTAGGTTATCTTTTGGGGTATGAATTTACTATTTTCTGAGGTTCTTTACAAAAAGAAATGGTCTCATTTATTGAAATAATTTCTTAGTTTTGCTCAGGTTTTATTATTTCAAAATCGGGGCATTACAGATTGGTATTAGAACTTTAGGTTCGAATACCTAAAAACCGTGTGAGTGGTTAATCTATTGCGTGAGATTTTGTATTGATGTGTGACATTCATGACTTGGTGTGCTAGCATGAAATATCTTGAGTATAACTTGACATTTGCACACTATGTAGTATTTGGGTATAGAGGTTGGACTCTTAGGATGACGTGTCTTGCCCTTGGGTGACCGATCGACCAATTTGGGGTTTGAGTTAGAAAAATATTTGGCCGACGTCCGTTCCAACCAAAAATCCAAATGAGTTATCCGGATTAACGTGTCATTCCGATTAGTTCTCCTCGCTATGTGTTGCGTAAGGGACATTGACACTACGATACATGTTATGTGGTATCTTGTTGAGGGGCGGTGTTATCCGTGAGAGATGAGTTGTTGTAAGCTTTATTTTTTATATCTCTTTGTGTTCCTTCTTATTCTTAGAGTGATGTTGCCAAGACGTGGTAGGGGCCAAGGCCGTGGCCGAGGTCGTGCGTATGCCCAGGTTCTGGAAGAAGGGGATGTTCATGCCCTGCAAGAACAAGTAGGCGTTGTTGATGTTGTTCAGAAGGTGCTTGCTACAATGAGAGCGATAGCCGGGGTAACTAGGGCTCCAGCAAGGGCTCCCGAGCTAAGGGCGTCTATGGCAATGAGAGAATTTCGGCAGTTGGAACCTCTAACTATTTTAGAAGAGCCGAATCCCAAAGTTTCTATCGAGTGGTTGTAAGTGACCACGACGATCTTAGACACCCTAGAGATCGGGGAGGATGAGTTGCGTGTTAGGTTGGCGGCGTTCCAACTCCAGGAGGATGTGATAGAGTGGTGAAAGTTTGCTTAGACCACCGTGGGTGGCACATGGATCACTTTTACTAGGGTGTTTTTGGAAAAGTATTTTACGGGTTCATCTAGAGACACGTATCGGGATGAGTTTCTCTCCTTTATTAAGGGGAACCTTACCGTGGTCCAGTATGAGGCCAAGTTCGCGAATCTGTCGCGGTTTGCACCTGAGATGGTATCAACAAAAGAATTGCGCACCAAGCAATTTAAAAGGGGTCTTCGACCCTCGATCAAGGATAGGATTACAGCATTGGGTTTTGGGTCTATAAAGAGCTTGTGGAGGCCGCTATCAGGGTTGAGAATGCAATGGTAGAGAGCCACAAGATTAGGGAAAGCAAGTCGCATTAGGGAGCTTCCGGTGCTTAGTCTAAAGGGTGCCAAGTGAAAAGGCAAAAATTGAGGGGGATCAAGTTTATATCCCATAGGATCTCAGCCTCAGCTACGATCGGTACCCGAACCATCTATGGGTTCATTTGGGTGTTTTGAATGTCGGGAGATGGTATGCTACACATGTAAGTAACCAGGACACTGCGTTAGGGACTGTACACATAGAGGACAACAACAGCCACAGCACCAAAGTCAAACTTATGGGAGGACCCCATTTTCATGTTTCTAGTGTGGCCAGATGGGTCAACAACGATACGATTACCGTCAGGGAAGGAGTGTTCAGGGTGCTCCTAGAGCACATCAGGGACAGAGATTGCAGGGGCGACAAGGCTACGACCAGTTGCAGTAGCATTCAAAGGTGCAGTTAATAAAGACAGCAGGAGGAGCTACCTCAGCTCAGTCAGTGAGGTAGCTGGGGGTCAGAGGCAATAGGGGAAAAATTAGGGAATCCAGGGGCGAGTGTATGCTCTCGTGGAGCTCAGTATGTCAGTGGCACCTACCATGCCAGACACTGCAGCAAGTCCTTCGATCATCTAAGTTACCTTCTTAGTGTACCATTCTTAGACCAGTGGTATTATTGGCACTGACGCATCACATTCTTTCATTTTATCCGCATTTGAATATGCATTAGGGTTAGAGGCAGACATGTTGGGTAGTGCCTTATGTGTAGAGACACTGATGGGTGAGACTACCGTGTTAAGACGCGTTTGTAGAGCTTGTGAGATGGAGATTGCCGACCACCGCTTAACATTTGATTTCATCATGCTCGATATGACCTCGTTCAATGTCTTCCCGGGGATGGATTGGTTTACCACCTTTTGTGCCTTTATTGATTGTGACTAGTGATGAGTGTTTGTTTGCACACCAGAGGAAGATTCTTTTTATTTTGTGGGTGATCGGGACAACGGTTAAGCACCTAGATCTCTTAGATCGTGGACCTGTGACAGTTTTAACCTCTTTTTCTCTACCTTGTTAGTGAGTGAGATTGATTCTACTCGAGGAGAGCTTTCTCCCATTGTCTGTGAGTTTCCTGACGTGTTTCTAGGAGACTAGTTTTAGTTTTGGCCACGGTGGAAAGTTGAGTTTTCCATAGACTTCATTTCGAGGACCACCTCCATTTTTATGCCTTCATATCATTTTACAATGGCTGAGTTGATGGAGTTATAGGTGCAGGCCCAGGAGTTGTTGGATAAGGGGTTCATCCGTCCTAGTGTGTCTCCTTGGAGAGCTCCGTCATTGTTTGCAAAGAAAAAGAATGGGTCGTTACATCTTTGTATAGATTATTGTAAGTTGAACCACATAACCGCTAAAAACAAATACCCTATGCCTCATATCGATGACTTATTTAACCAATTGAAAGGTTCGTGTTTTTTCCCAAAAATTGACTTGAGATAGGAATATCACCAGTTACGGGTCAAGGAAGAAGACATTCTAAAGATGACTTCCATACCCGTTATGGACATTTTGAGTTTCTAGTCATGCCTTTTGGTTTGACCAATGCACTGGCGACGTTCATGGACCTTATGAACTGTATCTTTCACCCTTACCTCGATCGATTCGTGGTGGTGTTCGTAGATGACATCTTGATTTACTCATCATTGAAAGAGAAGCATGAGGAGCATCTTCAAATTACATTACAATTGTTGCAGGAACATCGATTATATACCAATGACGATAAGTGTGAGTTTTGGTTGCCGGAGGTGAGATTTTTGGGACATGTAGTTTCGGGGGATGGAGTGGTAGTGAATTCGTCCAAGATTGAAGCCGTGATGGAATGGGCGAGACCAAAAAATGCATTCAAGATTCAGAGTTTCTTTGAGTTAGCAGGTTACAACCGCCGATTTGTGAAAGACTTATCTAGGCTTGCAGCACCTATGATATGCCTTACACGGAAGGGAATCAAGTTCATGTGGAATGATAGTTGTGAGCTCGCCTTCTAGACATTGAAGACGAGGTTGACCCGCGCACCCATTCTGATCATGCTAGGGAGAGGACTTGGCTATGCCGTTTATTGCCATGCATCGTAAAAGGCCTTGGGTTGCGTGTTGATGCAACTCAGCAAGGTGGTGGCCTATGGATCGAGACAGTTGAAGGTTCATGAGAAGAACTACCATGCACACAATCTGGAACTCGCGGTAATGGTCCTCGAATTAAAGACCTAGGGACACTACCTGTATAGAGAACGCTTCGAAGTGTTCTCAGACCAAAAGAGTTTGAAGTACTTATTTTTGCAGAAGGGTTTGAATTTGCACCAGAGGAGATGGATGGAGTTCTTGGGAGATTATGATTTTGATTTATAGTATCATCCGGGCAAGGCCAATGTGGTGGCCGATGTCTTTAGTCAGAAGTCTTTGGGCACATTAGCTTGCGTGGCCATTAGGGAGTGGAGTACGCTCGGGGAGGTCAGAGAGTATGACCTTCGTTTGGGAAAGTCTAGTGAGTGTGTTACCTTGTTCACAATGGTTTCTCAGCCTACCCTCGTTCACCGCGTTGTTGAGGCACAACGGTCGGATGAAAAGAGTTTGATGTTTTGGGAGCGAGTCTTGAGTGCCAAGGATGCCAAGGAGTGGGCTATCCACTCCGCTCAGAGTTTGAGATTTGCGGGGAGAATCTTTGTGTTGGAAGTGTGTCGTGGAGACACGCTTCATGAGTTTCATCACTCACGCATAGCAATGCTTCTGGGTGGCACCAAGATGTATCATGACGTACGTATGTAGTTTTGGTGGACGGGTATGAAGAAAGACGTTGTATTTTTTGTCTCGCATTGCCATACTAGCCAGTATGTGAAGGTCGAGCATCAGAAATTAGCAAGACAGTTGCAACCGTTGCCAGTGTTAGAGTAGAGGTGGGAGAACATCACCATGGATTTCGTTTTGGGCCTTCTGAGGTCGCTAAGGGGATATGATGTCGTATGGGTTGTGGTGGACAGATTGACCAAGTTAGCACATTTCCTACCTATTCACATGATGAATTCAGTTGATAATCTCAGCAAGCTTTATGTGAGTGAGATTGTTAGACTCCACAGAGTGTTGGTTTCAATCATTTTCGATCGAGATCTCCGTTTCACGTCACATTTTTTGAGGAGTTTATAGGCAGCTATGGGGATGAACCTACTTTTTAGTACTGCTTTTCATCTCCAAACTGATGGCCAGTCGAAATACACCATTTAGATACTTGAGGATATGTTGCGAGCATATGTTTTAAACTATCGTGGGTCATTGGAGGATCATTTGCTGTTGGTAGAGTTTACCTACAACAATAGTTATCAGTCGAGCATTGAGATGGCGCCTTATGAGGCATTGTATGGTAGACCTTGCAGGTCACCCGTTTGTTGAATTGACGTTGGTGAGACGGCCGTATTAGGACCCGAGCTTATACGCGAAACCACAGAAAGGATCATTGTGATCTGTAAGCATTTAGTGACTGCCTAAAACCGTCAGAAGAGTTGTGCAGATAAGAGGAGGAAACCATTAGCGTTCGAGGTGGGAGACCACGTGTTCTTGAATGTTTCACCACGAAAGGGTTTAATGAGATTTGGTAAGAGTGGGAAGTTATCGCCGCATTTCATTTAGCCGTTTGAGATCCTTGATAAGATTGGAGAGGTGGCCTATCGCCTAGCCTTGCCACCACAGTTAGCCACCGTGCACAACATTTTTCATGTATCTATGTTACGTAAGTATGAACTGAACACATCTCATGTTTTGGATTGAACGGAGCTGAGGGTAGAGGATGATGTTACCTACGAGGAGAGACCGGTGAGAATCCTTGATGCTAAAAAACAAGTCTTACGAGGGAGAACCATTCAGTATATGAAGGTGTTATGGCTTCATCATGGCGTTGAAGAAGCCACGTGGAAGCGAGAGTCAAAAGTTTGTAGAAATCATTGCGAGTTGTTTAGTTCTTGATGTATGTGTAATTTTGGGGACGAAATCTACAAAGTGAGGGAGGTAGTAGGGACCCGGTCCCTTGTTATTTTCTAGTATTAATAAAAACGAGTATGTTACGTTCAGTAGGAACGTTTAAATGTGTAGATCAAGCGTAAGAATTAAAACTTGAGCCTGTATATGTTTGCTAACGATAGTTAAATGTGGGGTAATGCATGAGAACGTTGCTGTAAGGTGTTTGACTTATGTTTGGTTCAATTTTAGCATTTTTGGTTCGTGGCTCCCACCCAGTGCTACAGCTCGAACGGAGGGTAGACTGCTCTAGCAGACAGATGGCAGAGAGTTCTGGGAGTGAGGACTGCTCGAGCGATGGAAATGTCCGCTCGAGCGGACAATCGGCGAGTAGACTTTAAAAGTCACCTTTTGGCTCTTTCTTCCTCATTCCTTTCATTTCTCTCTCTCTCTAAAATAGAAGTGAGAGTTAGGGTTTGGGTTTGAAGGGTTGTTAGAACCTTCTTGGCTTCTCTTGGTGAGATCTCTCGTGTCCATCTTGATTGTTTACCCGTTGGAGGCTCGAACTAGACATTGAAGACTAGTTCATTCTCACCTTTCGGTTGGAGACTCTCGCAGTTGAAGCTTGTTTGGGCTTTTTCTAGTGGATCTAGCATCTTAAAGGTAGAATCTATTACTATACTTGAATATCTATATGATATGCGTCGTATCTTCGATTTTATGAACATAAAAGCGTGAAAATAGTGTTTTTGAAGCCCTACGTTAGGATTTGATGTCAATGAAGGTTAAATCTTAGATCTATGGACAACTTAACATGATTCTATCCTTACGTTGTCGTTGGATACGATTGGATTTGAAAAATGATAGGCAAAGATTTGAATTTGAGCTTAAACCATGAAATTTGAGGGTTTTGGAGTTAAAAAACCCATATGATGAAATCGATATGAGTATTAATTGAATTGAGGGTTTAATAACTTATTGCATATACATTTTGTGAATTTACGTGACACGTAACAATGTTGGATGTTAAAGTTGGGGGTTTTAGTTTAAAATCAAAAAACACATGTTGTAGCGACCTGGTACGTTTTTTTTAAATTTTATTTTAGTTAATTATTTTTGACATAATTAAAATTACCAAAAATGATATTTGATGATTTATATAACATATTAAATGAGATTGGTGTGTTGGGACATCGGAGTATTTATCTGTGATGAATTCAAAAATGTCAAGAAAAAAAATAAAAAAATTAAAAAAAAATAAATCTTACTATAATTATTTAAATTTAATTTAATTTGAAAATTAGAGAATAATATATTGTGGAATTAATAATAATATTTAAATAAATGTTTGCCTTACTATTCATAGAAAGATTATTCTAGAAGACAAAAAAATTTAATAAAAACCCAAAAGTCCTAAACTCCCTGGGCCGTGCGTCTTCTTCATCTTCCTACTGTTTTCCTTTTCTTTGTTCTTCCATTGATGGATAATGAGCTCAAATACTCCACCTTCTTTCAAGAAAACAAAATTATGATCTTCTACACCAAATCAAAAGACACCATTCGAGAATTAAGCTTTACGCAACAAGAGGCAAAAACACCCCTGGGCGCCGACGCCTTCCTTCTCTTCTTCCTCGGTGCTATTTTTTTCACGTTGCAGAGCCTTCAAGCTCCCAAACGCCATCTCTCCCCACAGATAGAATGTCTTCCACTTGGGATTTCTATCCATCGGTTGAGATTCAAGCGTGCTTTGATGATGGCTCCACAACAAGCTGACAGAACTCGATTTTTTTTTTTTTTTTTTTGTGATGGCCGAAAACTTAAGGTTTTGGAGCTTGGCGAAATTCAACAATTTGGGAACTCCAAGAGATAGGTTTAGGCTAAGCCTGCGTTTCGATTACCTTTTTTTTTTTTTTTTTTTTTAGTAGTTTTTAAGTTTTTTAACTTTTTAAAAAAAAGTAAGTGTCAAATTATATATAAAAAAAGTGAGAAAAAGCCTAATAAGCAAAATCAGTTAATTTTTTTGTGACTTTTAAATCAAAAAATTTTAAAAATAAACTAGTTCAAACACATGCTATAGGTTGGGTGATTTACAATGATTTGTGTTGACTTTCATAAAATTTTATCAAACTTTAAGTTCTAAGCGAGCTTGATTGAAATTTTTCTTTTTTTTTTTTTTTTTTTGAGATTTGAGTGAAATTGGGACATGTATTAAATACTCTTAATCTTGAAATATGATATAAAATGGGAATGCAGCGTAAATCAGCAAACCCTAAAATTTGAAGAATTTAAATTGTAAACTTATTTGAAAAGTTCATGAGTAAATGGAAAGATTTCATCAAATAAACGAAATTATTAGATTAAAGATTGTACCCTAAATGTATAATTCAAAGGGCTAGTTTCTTAAATTTGAACAAATATTAAATAGGGAAGCCTAGAACATTAATGTTGGCCTTGTGATTTTAAAAAGTGTAGACTATAGTTAAGTCACTAATTAACGTTTGATGACTTCAAAACTAAATGATTAGAAATCCTATTTGGGTTAAAATAAGACTTAATTAGTTTAGTGCAACTAACTTAGTTTTAAGAAGATTGTACAAAAGATTAAGATGTAAAGAACCGAACCAATTTTGAACTGTTTAACTTGTTAAATGGTGTTTTAAAGATTCAATGCTAGGCTAAGATGTGAGATATGGATAGTTGCAGTGAATAACTTTTAAGTTGTACGATTAGTATATATATATGAAATTCATGAGAAATTAATTACTTAGAATTGCATTTTGCTAAAGGTTAGGTTCACAAATTAAACCCATGACTAAAAAGTAAGTCTTCAAACTTAGTAGGTTTCACACGACTAGGTATTTATCACAACCATACCTTTTATCATGTTAGTTTTACCCTAGAATGACCAACCGCCGAAAAGAACGATCTAGTTATTAGAAGAGACATTCAAACCTAACGTACTAGCACGTCTAGAACAAGCAGTAGAGGTCAAGAGGAACAGAGCAACCTTTGGAAAGACCAGAGTGAAAATGGAAGTATATAACTACAGACTTCATCATCAAGATTATCAAGATCACCTCAAAGACCGGTAACTTTTTAGTTAAACAATTCAAGAAATTGGGTGCCAAGGAGTTTGTGAAAACAGTGAGTCCCATTGAACTAAAGATTATTTGAAGGGTGGAGTACGTATTTTAGAAAGACCAAGTTATTCACATGTTAGATTCTTAAAGTATCTATTTGTACTCGTTTGGCGTCTAAACTGTGTAACTCTTATGGAGTGGTATTCGATTTCAGTTAAGGTATCGATGAGAGTCGCAAGGAAGTTGCTTTCGAAAATCTTTTTTGATGTGACCCATTAGTGCAAGTTTGTTTAGATTGGTGAGTAGATGTTGCTGGTATAGAGAAGGAATTTTCTTATAGGAACGTGTGAACTCTATGTATGAAAAGTTGGAGGGTGACAAAATTTGTTGTTTTTGGTGGAGTTGCGTAGCAGCTTAGTGCGAGTACATGGTAGGAATAAGTGTTTGGATGAAAAGAGTGGAAGCGTAAGTAAGACTATATGAATTCATGGGTATGGTTTTTATATTTGGCCTTGAGAGAATCGAGTGTCTTGGTAGAATGTGGGTATGATGAAATAATTAAAGTGCGAAAGTAGTTCTTAGTTCGATTGTGTGGCAGAAAATGTGTGAAGGGATTAAGTGATGATGATAAAAGACTTTATAATCAGGAGTTAATACTATTCAGTTAGAGGATTGTAGGCTGGGTGGTACATACGTAAAGGAAATATATGACGAGATTGTGATTGGATTCATATGGGTAAGCATATACCAGGGGAGCATTTAATCTGTGTGGTATGTTTAGCCGTAGTGACTCATTAAGTTTAAGTGGCAATATTAATCTTGATGGTTGTAAGGTTAGAGTAGTACAACACAAAGTGGTGATGTGATTTCGAGTGAGTAGTCGTTAATCAATCGGGAAGTAGTCTTCAATGTACGTTTGAATATGGCAATGATCTGGTTTTCGGCAGAGTGACAGTCTTTTCAGAAAAAAGTGGAGAATGTTTGAAATAAATTTCGGTGATGGGCTAGTTTCGAGACATATGATCGCTTGTGGAAGTCATCCTCGATGTAAGTTGTGATTTGGAGCCAACATGTTTTCAATGATAGACTAGGGTAATGATACCACAAATTGAAAGTACAAGAGTCAGATATACTCAATACTACCTTTAGGACTCGTTATGAGCATTATGAATTCATGGTGATGCCTTTTGGTTTAATGATTATACCTGCCGTATTTATGAACCTAATGGATCGGGTGTTCAGAAACTTTCTAGACAAATTTGTAATTATGTTGATAAATGATATTCGGTTATATTCTCGCAGTGAAGAAGAACACAGAGAACATTTGAAGATTCTTTGTAGATCTTGAGAAAGCACAAGTTGTATGTGAAGGTTGGTATGTGTGAGCTTTAATTGGACCGAGTGATGTTTTTGGATCAAGTTATACCTGGAGAAGAAATTCAAGTGGGCCCAACAGAAGTAGAAGTAATAGTTAATGGGAAGAGGATAACTAGCGTAACAGAGATACAAACTTTTTGGGACTAGCTGGTCATGTGATATGATTCTTGAAGATTTGGTAGTAATTAGTTTAAGATGTTAATAGGACAAGACAACCTTTACTCTAAATGCGGAATATATGGGCTCGACCTTATCCACACCCGCAATAAAGAACAACTCAAGTAAATAAGGACACAATTTTGAAGAACGAGAAGGCACAATGATAGTAAATCATCCTCAACCTCCCATACGATGAAGTACGGAGAAAAATTTCGGGGACGAAATTTGTTTAAGGGGGGGTAGTTTGTAACGACCCGGTACAGACCCTAATTGTAATAACCCAGTTGATAACGACTCATGTGAAAACTCAGCCCAAACCCTAAGTGTTAGTGACGGATAGTCCACGAGACCATAGAACACAGAAGAAGTTCAGAACCCTAACTCGAATTAAAAACCTTAAGTTTGGCCTGGAAACCCTAAAAAGGTCCAAAACTCAGGCAACAGAACCTTAGCATCCGGAGAGTCTCCTAACATTCTAAATGAAGTAAATATCATGAAATAATGAATTAAAAATAAAAAATCCTCATAAATAGAGTAAAATGACCGTTTTGCCTCTAGTACAACAAAAAGTTCTAAAAATTTAAATTTTGACACATGGATACCTTAAATCAAAGATTTAAGTACAATTAAGTAGCAAAGGACAAAATAACATCAAAAATGACAAAAAATCCCCTTAGTGGCCTATCACCTTGGGAAGTGTGCTAAAAAGTAACTTTTTGCTTTCTTTTTAGCGTTAAATGATGAGAAAGGTATTAAATTAAGCATTATGGTGATTCAATACTTGTTGAACAAGTAATATATATTATAATATAGTGTTATTGGTCAACAAAAGCAAAAAAATCATTATTGAAGTTTATACACAACAAAAAAAGTTAAAAAGTCATATATTGCCAAATTAGCTTAATTTGACTTAAAAGACTACATCCAGTTAATCAATTTCTATGAAAACTACGATAATACATAAAAATACTATATTTCTCATAAACATATTAAAATAATAAGTCTCAGTAAAAAAAGATACCAAAAAGATACATCAAATTAACTTGTAATGCATTTTCTTGCACAAAAGGGCACACAAACCAATGCAAAATACCTTGATTGATGTGGGATCAGGTTTTTATCCCCCAAACACCCCCAAGCTATCTTTAGCTTCCCCAAATCTGAATTTTTTCCCTCGAAACCATCACCGTGTCAACTCATATCAACTCAACCTATGTGAAGTGGAAGAGAAAAAGGAGAAAAAAGTACCCTTAATTATATTTTTGCCCCCTCCATGTTCCCTAGCCCTTGTCTATATAAACTAATCCCAAACACCTTATTCCCCCTTTGATAATTTCGTGCAAAAGAGGGAGAGAAACTAGACCTCTTGCCCTTGATTGTTTATGAGAGTTTGAGGGAGAAAAAGGAAGAAAGGAAGGAGAAATCGAAGAAATGAGTTTTTCTAAAGCTAAAACTTTCCATGCCATCATCCCTTGAGCCTTCAAACAAGTACTTAAAACCTATAAACCTTATGTCTAATATCCCTCTAAATATCCCCCAACAAATCCCTTTAAACACTCAAAATCGAGAACCAAAATTAAACCGAAAAGGCATTGTAGTTAGAAATTGGGGGTTGTTATGTTTATGAATGATATGAGATGTTGTTGTGTGTTGTTATCTTTGAGTTTGATGACCTCTAAGTGTGCTGAAACCTTGAAATTAAAGTCTAAAATACAAGCATGCAATGAAATAAAACAAAAACTTGACATGACAAAAGTAGAAGACTTGAACCCTAAGAGGCTTAATTTTTGAGAACTTTGATATTTTTGCCCTGAGATTTGAAATGCCATAACTCAATGTAGAATATTGATATAAGAATTTCATTTATGTCACGATTTAGCTTTTTGTGTTATCTTTCATCCAAAGTTAGTTTCAACTCATTTGCATAATCAGAACTCAAGATATTACAATTTTACTCAAGTGTGTGATTTTCCAACCAGTCAACACTACCAACTTAGAAACCCTATTTTAAAATGAGATCCGAACTATGGTCAAATCATGAAAGTTGTGAATAACATGTATATCTATCTACCCACCACAAATAAAAACAAACTATTGAGTTTTGATTGGTCAAAACCCCTTTGAAAGTCTCTGTGGAGTTTCAACCCCCAAGGAACATTATGTTACATATTTTTATATAACTCAAAACCCCTATTTTCAATGACCTATTCTAAATGTGGTCTACATGAACATTGTAGCTTACATATTGAATTATTTTTTGGCCAAAAATCAGACCTTAAATCCACGGGATAATACCTCAAAACCGTTTCAAACCCTTGTCCAAAACTGGCTCTGCTGAGTTTTGGCGGCTGGCAGAATCTACTCTTTAAAATGGCCAAAACGTCTAACTTGTTTCAAACAACTACCCTTTGCTCTAAACATTAAACTTGTATGGAACTTGTTGAAATAGAACATATAAAAAAATGGGCTCATTTGGACTTGATATGATACCCCAAAATTGAGACCAACAAAAGTATGTTTTTGGTAAAATTTTAAGAAAAGCGCTGAACCGTTTTTGCTTAGGATGTTTTGTTCATCCTTTTACCTTAGGTTTTGGCCTTGGTTTTAAACATGAGAGTTGTAGAAAATATTTTAATCTAAATGGTGTATAAAAATCATAGCTTGATTCCAAGTCTGGATACCCCAAAACTTTGTCGGCTCTTTTAATTTAATACTTGATATTTTTCCTTACGGTTGCTAAGTGTGATTTGAGTATCCTTTATTGTCAAACCCAAGTTTTATATGATGATTAGTTGATTAATGCTTATTTGTGAAAATATGATGATTAGAACGTATGCCATTGTTAGTTGTGCTTCAGAATATAAGTTGTTATACCATGAGCATTGTGATTGTGGCACTAGAGGCATCTTGTAGGTTACCCCTTGTATGTTTTAAGTTGTATCTTTATATGGTTGATGTAGGGGTGTTGACAATGGGTCATATGCGTCTTTAGCCGTGTTACGTCCTGAGCCGTATGATGTCTTGAGCCGAACTACCACTATACACCGTAGTTAACCAGAATGCTGTTGTACGGGAACCTAACATACGGGAACGTAATGGTACCATTCAGATTGTTGTGTCGAGTATGAATAACTTTGGGCCATGTATGTCCTGAGCCATGTTACGTCTTGAATCGTATCACGTCTTGAGCCGAGCTTCCGCTATATGCCAAAGTGATCGGGAACGTTGATGTATGGGAACCTAATGTACAAGAACATAATGGTGCCATTCGGATTATTGTATTGGATATGTTAATGTATGTCCTGAGCCGTGTTATGTCCTGAACCGTATCACGTCTTGAGTCGAACTGCCGCTATACACCGTAGTGATCGGGAACGTTGATGTACGGGAACCTAATGTACGGGAACATAATGGTGCCATTCGGGTTATGTTGAGTTGTCTTTCATGATTCTAAGTCTAGGGCGTCCCTGATTGCCATTTTCGCAAATGTTTTGGGATGAATTCCCCTTGTGCACCCTGAGCGTGTTCTTGGTGTTTGAAATGGCTTATCATGAATATTGTTGGGCACCATGGGTTCGTCGCTAGTATTCTGATTTTGATAGCTTAAACTTTGGGTTGACACTGGAGAAGGCAACATGAGTCTTAAGGTGGGATAAACTGCTTGATATTATCTGATATGACTGATTGAAATGGTTTATTAAATTTGTTGGCCTAGAGTATGGAGCAGACCCCACGCCGTTTCCATTGAGTAAAATAGCTAAGGCATGAAGCCAAGGCGCGCGTTTACTATTCGCAACGAGGCGTGATGATGGCTTTGGTGATCAAATACCCATGAAAGTCTACTCTAGTGATTTTCGGTGTGGAATCCCTGTTATAATATGGGTGCATGTTGGGTTGGGCATCTGCATTTCATATACGGAATCTCATATACGCATGTTTATTGACTTATCAGTTACCCTGTTATAAATTTGTCTGTCTCCTCAACTTTAAACTGTACTGGGTGTTATATGGTATATGTTGTGGTAAATTTTGTGCCGTGAGATTAGTTAGAAGGTTAGAGTGTTTTGCTTCTAGGCCTTGGCTCATTACATTCGTGCCACAGGTGAAGAAGAGTTCTTGGAGGAAGTCATCCCAGAGGGAGAAGAAGAGTTTCAAGAATAGGGTGAGTTCCAAGAGCACGTGGATTTCGCTAATGCATTCTAAGAAGTTGAGACCTCTACTTTTGTGCTTATATTCAATTCTCTCGCACTTAGTGTAATTTTTGAAATTTCTTGGTGAAACTGTAATAATTATGTACTTTTGAATGGTTTAGAACTCCTTTATGATGTAACAACTAATGTATGTAAATATGAATGAATGGCTAGAATATCTCTTTATTTATATTTATGTATGTCCCGATGTGCCCGGAGGACGGGGCGTCGCAATGGCAGTCTGGGAGACAGTCGACAGTCCAGGATCACACTGGACAGGCTAGAGTATCGCAGGGCAGAGCATATGTCCTTGCTGACCCTAGTTCTTCTAGAGCACCAGTCGTGCTCGATGGTACAGCTACTACATTCGTGATTAGAGGTACTCTCTTAGTATATAGATCGTAGGTCAGTGTTCTTATCGACATGGGAGCATTGTATTCTTTCATTTTATCTGCTTTTACATCTGCATTGGGGTTGGAGTCAGACTCGTTGGGTAGTGCGTTGAGCATAGAGACCTTGGTTAGTGGGAATGTGGTGTTGAATCGAGTTTGTAGATTCGGCGAGTTGGAGGTCACCGGTCGTTGTTTAAAGTTTGATTTTATCATTTCAGAGATAACCACGTTTGATATCATCCTAAGGATGGACTGGCTAACCACATATTGTGCCTTTATCGATTGTGATCGACGGAGGGTATCGATGTGTACGCCGACAGGTGATTGCTTTTGTTTTGTGGGTGAACGGGACGAGGGTTTGGTGACTATACTCGGTGTTGCTCGGAGTTGAGGGAATCTGGGTTTTCTTTTTTCTGCTGTCATTCTGGATGAGTCAGTTGGGGTTCGAGGGGAGTTGCCCCCTATGGTTTGTGATTACCCATATGTCTTTCCTGACAATTTGTTCAAGTTGCCGCTGAGTCGTGAGGTGGAGTTTTCCATTAATCTGGTTCCAGGAGCTGCCCCCATTTCTATGCCATCTTACCATTTTACACCAGTAGAGTTGCGAGAAGTCAAGGTACAGCTTCAGAAGTTACTTGACAAGGGGTTTATACGTCCGAGTACATCACCCTGGGGAGCTCCAGCTCTCTTTCCTAAGAAGAAAGATGGGTCCTTACGGTTGTGTATTGATTATCGAAAGCTTAATCAGGTGACGGTGAAGAACAAGTATCTTATGCCGAAGATTGATGACTTGTTTGATCAGTTAAAAGGGTCGAGTTGCTTCTCTAAGATTGACTGGTGGTCAGACTACCATCAGCTGAGGATCAGGAATGAGGACATAGCGAAGATCGCCTTTCGGACTCGTTATAGTCACTATGAGTTTTTGGTTATGCCGTTCGGTCTAACGAATGCTCTTGCGACGTTTATGGATTTGATGAACCATATCTTCCATCCATATCTAGACAGCTATGTGCTGGTGTTCATGGATGATATTCTTATCTATTCACCCACGAGGGAGGCGTACGAGGACCGACCACCTGCGTATTGTTCTATAGATTCTGAGAGAGCATCACTTGTATGCAAAGTTCAAAAAGTGTGAGTTTTGGATGCCCGAGGTGAGATTTCTTGGGCACGTGGTATCGAGGGATGAAGTATCAGTAGATTCCTCGAGGACTAATGCAGTGATGGATTGGGAATGATGGAAGAATGTATTTGAGATCCCCAATTTTTTGGATTTGGCAGGCTACAACCGGTGGTTCATAAAGGATTTTGCTAGACTTGTAGCGGCGATGACGCGTCTAACGCGGAAAGGAGTCATGTTTGATTTGAGTGAGTTTTACGAGTCGGCATTCCAGGAGTTGAAGAAGAGACTGACTAGTGCACCAGTGTTGATTATTTTAAAATGTGGTTTGGGGTATACAGTGTAATGCAATGCATCGCACGATGGTCTTGGTTGTGTTCTGATGCAGGGAGGTAATGATGTGGCTTACGGATCTCGCATGTTGAAGACTCATGAGAAGAACTACCCGACATATGACTGGAAGTTGGCAGCTGTGGTCTTTGCCTTGAAGACATGGTGTTATTATCTTTATAGTGAGCACTTTGATGTTTTCTCAAAT
Organism: Heliamphora ciliata; assembly: GCA_032360265.1. Lineage (NCBI taxonomy): Eukaryota > Viridiplantae > Streptophyta > Magnoliopsida > Ericales > Sarraceniaceae > Heliamphora > Heliamphora ciliata. The sequence goes on along the minus strand of JAUMHN010014073.1, from coordinate 9,991 downwards.
CACAAGAGTTTGAAATACTTGTTTTCGCAGAAAGACCTGAACCTGCGCCAACAACAGTGGATAGAGTTGTTGAAAGACTATGATTTTGACTTACAGTATCATCTGAGAAAGGCCAATATTGTGGCTGACGCTCTTAGTAGGAGATCTCATGGTTCGTTAGCTTCCATAACTATACGAGAGTAGGACATACTTGGAGAGATTGGTGAGTTTGATCTATGCCTTGGGGAGACAGCGAGGGGTGCCACCTTGTTTTTCAATAGTTTCACGACCTACGTTGGTTGCACGTATGCTAGAGGTCCAGCAAACATATCATGAGGCTTAGATAATACGGGATCGTATTGTTAGTGGAGAGGACACTGCAGGATGGGTCATGAGTCAAGATCAGAGTTTCAGATTTATAGGGAGATAGTTTGTACCAGAGTCATGCCGTGCTGATATACTACATGATTTTCACCAATCTCGTCTTGTAGTGCACCCAGGAGGCACCAAGATGTATCACAATATGCGCCGTCAATTCTGGTGGAAGGGAATAAAGAGGGATGTGCTTCAGTTTGTCTCACGGTGCCTTACTTGTCAACAAATAAAGGCGGACCATCAGAGGTCAGCAGAATTGTTACAGCCATTGCCGATATTAGAGTGGAAGTGTGAGGACATCACGATGGACTTCGTGTTGGGACTTCTGAGATCACCTAAGGGACACGATGCTATTTGGGTTGTGGTTGATAGGTTCACGAAATCTGCACATTTTCTTTCCATTCCCATGAAGGATCCTGTGGATGGACTGGGTAGATTGTATGTCAGAGAAATAGTCTGGTTACACAGAGTGCCTATGTCTATTGTTTTTGACCGAGACATGCGCTTTACATCGCACTTTTGGCACAGTATTTAGGTGGCTTTGGGGATGAACTTGACATTCAGCGTTGCTTTTCACCCACAGATGGATGGTCAGTCTGAGAGGACCATACAGATTCTGGAGGATATGTTGAGGGCATGTATACTTGATTTTCGAGGTTCTTGGAAAGATCATCTACCATTGGCAGAGTTTGCATAGAACAACAGTTATCAGTCTAGCATTGGGATGGCACCTTTTGAGGCCTTGTATGGTAGGCCGTGTAGATCACCAGTGTGTTGGACAGATGTGGGAGAGACCACAGTCTTAGGACCCGACTTGGTGCGGAAGATGACAAAGAAGATCGCCGTGATTCGCCAACGCCTAGTGATAGCTCAAAGTCGCTAGAAGAGTTATGCTGATTAGAAGAGGAGGCTGTTGGAGTTTGTAGTGGGGGACCACGTGTTTCTGAAGGTTGCTCCATGTAGAGGTTTAATGAGGTTTGGCCGCGGTGGGAAGCTATCACTGCGTTTTATTAGACCGTTTGAGAGCCTTGGTCGGATTAGAGAGGTAGCATACTGTTTGGCCTTGCCACCTCAATTGGCATCTGTGCATAACATATTTCACGTTTTCATGCCTCAAAAGTATGAGCCAGACCCGTCACATGTTCTGGATTGGGCTGAGCTACGGGTTGATGATGATGTTACATATGCAGAGCGACCTGTGAAGATTCTAGACACGAAGGAGCAAGTGTTGAGAGGGAGAACTATTACCTAGTTAAGGTCCTATGGCTTCATCATGAGGTTGAGGAAGTGACGTGGGAACTTGAGTGTGGGGTTCATGCTAGATATCCAGAGTTGTTTGCTTCTTGACCTTGTAGTGAATTTCGGGGGCAAAATTCCTTAAGGGGTGGAGAGTTGTGAAACCTGATTTCGTTTCATTTTTGTGATATATATATATATATATAACGTGTTCTTTTTCGTTATATGTATATCCTCGATGAATGGTTTATGCTTTATCGCTGTAGAGCAGCATGTGTAGATGTGTTTTATGTTTTTCTAAATTTTACTATGGCTAGTTTGGATAGTGTTTGGGCTAAAAAAAACCTTGTTTTTTTCATTCAATTGCTTTCTCCGCCCGTCTAGTCGACTGAACTTGATGTTCCATCGACTAGAATGACAGTGGGTTGGGTCAATCAATTAAATGGAGGGGTTTAGTCGACTGAACCCCTATTTTTTTGTGGCCTATAAGTATCAGCGGCTTGGAGATATTTTGAAAAACTTAACTTCTTGCCTAAGTTTCCCATTTCTCTGCCTTCTCTCTAAACTCTTGAGTGCTCGGGGCATAGTTTTTGTTGATCTATTAGTGGATCCTTGCAATTCACGACGTAGGCATCGAGTTTTGACTCACTGAGGTAGGATCATAGACTATGTTGTCTTTAAATGGTACTACGTGCAATTATATGCATTTTCACCGTTTAAAAATGCTTTAAATGTTGTAATTTTATGTTTAAACCTTGTTGTTTGGATAAAAAAGCATGTTTTGCGCTTTTTCTTAATTTATTACATGATATGGTCTTGTGGATGCCCGTGGTTTTCAAAAATATGATTTTGAAAATGAATGATTTATGAAAATCTTGAAAAACATGTTTTTGGAGGTTTGAAGTTAACCCTCAGGGTTGAGTCTCAGCTTTATTAACGTTTTGATGGAAACATTTTGAAAATGTTATTTGATCTCCATGGTTGATGGATGATATGGCGGTTGGCCACTAGATCTCTTTTTATACATGTTGATGTATAACTATTTTTTACGATTTTTCGTAGTTGAACTATGTACTGATTTTTTTTAATGATTTGTTAGATGTGCTGTGGCAGTGTTTGGTTTGGGTGCTTCTTCTCTCGGTTGTAATCCGTAAAGGGTATGGTGGGTGCTTTTTCCCTTGATTTTAGCCCGTAAAGAGCCGGTTGCCCCCGTGTGTGGCTACGTCGTTGTAACTCCGTATAGAACTTGTCATTACCTAATAGGCCTTAAGTAGTTCAGGACTAGGATAATCGACGGGAGTCTATAGTTGTTGCCTTTGCCCCTGTGTGTGATAGAGTCGGTACATAGGAATCACTTTATATTATTTTCCTCGGCTGTGTGACCCGAGTGGAAGATAACATTTTGTTACCATTTTTTGTTAACTGTTACACATTATTTGAATTGTTTTAAAAGCATGGTTTTAAGGATGGAAAATCTTTTAAACTCCTATGGTTGGTTGAGTCAGTTTATACTATGTAATTGCATATCCTACTTTACAACTTTATAGTTTGTTTCTATTGGATTTCGGCTCACCTTTTGGGATTTTGTGCAAAACCTTTCTCAGGTATAGGTGATCACGAGGAGTTATGCAAAACATAAAGGTACCCGTGGTGGCGGAAAACTTGTTTTTAGTTTTCTTTTTTGTTTTGAAGACAAGTATTCTTACATGTGATGCCTATTTCTGAAGGCGTGTTTTGTACGCCCTAAGGCGATATATCTTATGCATGTTTGGAACTGTGTGTATACTGTTTATGAGAAATGAGCCTTGGGTACTCTTTTAAATTCCAAATGCTATATTTTGGTTGATGGATTTCCAACTAAAATTTTATTTTGATAGTTTGGTGGATTCTTTTACGTGACCCTGGAGTTAAGGGCGTGACAGTTGAATCATTGGAGTGATGTGACTTGCCTTCGGGCGTCCCATTAGCTATTCTGGGGTTCGAAATAGAAAAGCATTTGGCTGGCGTTCTTTCCGTGAGAAATTTGGATTAGTTATCCGAATTGGCGTGTCATTCCTATGGTTCTCCTTGGTGTGTAAATGATGTGATGTGTTTGATTATGACTGATATGTTTGTGAAGCACCCCGATTTCGTAACCATGAAAACCCCAACAGCTCACAAGAGGAAACCCAAAAAGAGAGGAATGTTTTATCCAAAGAAATCATGATTTGAAGTAAAAAGTTACTCAAAAGAAGTTTGAAAACTTTACGTAAACACCCCATTGAAAAATAGGTTTTAAAACCAAAGGCACAAAAAAGACCCAACAAGCCAGACCGCTTGATCGGTCAAAAGACCGCTTGAGCGGTCTCTCTACTGTTGCAGCATTTTTTGCCCTAAAACAGAGAAACTGAGAGGTTCCAATGACCGCTCGATAGACCATTCGAGCGGTCCATCAGCGGTCCAACTCTAGACAGTGTTCTCGACTTTAAACGACAACAAAAGAAGAAACAGTGACTTCTCACATCAAACAATTGGAAAAGAAACTCCTCGTGATATCTATGCAAAAGATTTTTGAATAAGAGAGCATACAACCAAACCCAAACGCCCTCTCATGCATACAGAAAATGTACTCATGGCCCTAAGGCCTTACAAAACGGTTGCCCACACTATTGTATTGAACGAAATACATTTACAAGGTATACAATCCATAAAAGATATCCCTATATGAATGTAATTCATTTCCCAAAGCTTCCAAAAATGGTCCTTGGGATTTAAGCTTCTCACTGGACCATCTTCTTTCCATTATCACCTAAAATGTTGTTAAACAACATGAGTCGAAACTCGTAGTAAAAAGACTAACAATGAACATATGCATGTCATATGAAGAAGGTTATGTGGGATGCACACATAAGTTTAATCAGAAAATCACTTTATTTGTCCCAAGTCAAGTTCCCAATACATAACCAAGTTTTGTATAAAAGAATTATTATTCTTTGCTCCATAGTTTTGGTGAAATTAACTATTTTATCCAATCATCTTATTATTCTCAATCAACTCAACACATTTTCTCATCCCATCATTTTATCCATTCATTCGATTAAGGTTTTATCAACCCAAATTATTCTTCAATTCTTTTAAGTTCCAAAGCTAGACGGTACCTATAGACTCAGGTATATTTATTGCCACCAGTCCACGTGAGGTCCGAGAGATAAATACCCATTCTATTGCCCAACACGGAGAGCACACATTTTTAATTTTTCTTAGAAACATCGATGGATGGGCCGCCTAAGAGCACGTTTTTACGGGGATTAACTCGAAGGAAGGGCCTACATCACATTGCGCAAGTTTTCGGTCTTTCACTGAGGAGCAACTGATGCCTAAACTTATTTATCCAATTTCATCACGCGGTACTTTAATTATTCAATTGTTCCATTTCATTAATCTACAAAACAAGTCCAACCCACATCACTACTTGCATGTTCCGATTTTTCATTAAAAAAAATTCCAAATTTTCACACATAACATTGTCATGTGCCACACAACTCATGAGATATAGATACAATAGGTCATCAAAATCCTCAATTTAACTAATAATTATTTCAATTTCAACATATGGGTCCCTTAACCCCCAAACTCCAATTTTTATGATTTAAACTCAATTTCAAACCATAACCCAACATTTTTCAAATCCAACCGTATTCAACAACAACGTGAAGATAGAATCATATTAAATCATTCATAAATTTAAGAGTGAACCTTCATGAACATTAAACCCTAACCTAGGGTTTCAAAATCACAATTTTCATGCTTTTATGTTCATAAATTCATAGATACAATACATATCACAAAATTATTCAAGGATAGTCATAGATCCTACCTTTGGGATGCTGGATCCACAAGAAAAGCCCAAACGAGCTCCAATCGTGAGAATCTCCAACCACACGGTAAGAATAAAGCCTCTAACGTCTAAATTGAGCTTTCAACGGTAAACAACTAAGGCAGATGTGAAAGATTCCACCATGGGAAGCTAAGAAGCTCCAAACAACCCCTAAACCCAAACCCTAACATTCACACAAGCTATAGAGAGAGAGAGAGAGAGAGAGAAGAGGAAAGAATGAGGGAACCAACCCAAAACCCGTAACTTATAGCTTCTGCCCGACACAAACCGCTCGATCAGTCTTGGGACTACTCGAGCGGTTTCCGTGACTACACTGCTGGCCCGACTTTGAACAAGCATATCTTCTTCATCCGAACTCCGAACAGGATCGTTCTTGTGCTCAAATTGAAGCCCCAAAAATCTACTTTCCAATGGTTCTAACCCCATACTAGAATTCATTTTCTATAAAAAGATATGACCAAAATAGTAAAGTTATGTTACTTTACTCCACACACTTTTCACATATTTTTGTCCTGACATCTTTTGGAACCTTATTTTCTTCACCGAACACATCTTACCATGCGTATCCAAGCTCAAAATACTCTCCAATAACTTACTAAAGTCAAGATTTAATTCTTACTCAAAATCAACAATTAATCTTTCTTTAAAATAAAACAGGTTGGGTCACTACAGTTTGTATGATTTTTTAATGATTAAAGGGAGGGATATGAATGACCTTTCAAAGGAAAAGATTTAGTTAGATTTTGTCCCAGCGTATCACGCCCGAAACTCTGAGCCACGTGAAATACCCACAAACAACCATACAAAAACTGAAAAGCAACACTCAACCCAATGCTTTACTCTCAACATAAAAGCATACATGCATTTAAATATATCGCCCTCAAGCTTACAATACACTGTTCCAACACCGAAAACATGTAAACATACATAACCCAAAAGAAACAAAAAAGGAAGATTACAGCTCTTCCGCCCCAACCGGCTCCTCTGGATCAACCTGTGTGACCGGTACCTGAAAAACATTTCAAATTCCACACCGTGAGCCAAAGCTCAGCAAAAACTAGACAAACAAGAAATAGAAGCTAAGCATGCTAGTATAGTAATATGAGTGTTACGACTCACCCGAGCCTTAAAAAAAGTTCAAAATAGTTTTATATCACGACTCACAGGAGCCTAGTAAAACAGTTTGAAAATGGTTTTGTGTACACACAAACATGGTACAATGTTCCACATACAAAGATTGAATCTCGCTAGACCCATAGACAAATTTAACCACTGACTCCCATGAGCCCCTCATGCAACACACGCATCTTCTCAGGCTTTCACCGAAAGACCACTGTCCCATCTAATACACCGTCGACCAGAGCCAACGTTCATCAAACCATCTTCTCAGGCTCTCACCAAAGGACGGCAGTCCCATCTAATACACCTTCTCGGGCTCTCACCGAAGGACCACAGTCCCATCTAATACACCATTGACCAGAGCCCACATTCATCAAACCTTCTTCTCGGGATTTCATCGAAGGATGGCAGTCCCATATAATACATTGTTAACTAGAGTTAATATTCATAGAACCACATCTCCAATGCTCATATTCCATACACTTATGCATAAATAAAACCAAAGTTTTAGATACCGCACGGCCACATACTCGTCCTACAACATGCATGAATAACATCAAAGTTTTAAATGCATGAAACCACGTATAACACAACATTTCACATAACGACCCTACATGCCTCATAACCCAACATGACATCACACGACATCACACACCACACAACCTGTCATCCACTCACCCGGACGACCAACAATCTACCAAACAAGACCTAACCCAAAGGCCAATTCAAAATCTCCCACAACACGGTTTTCATAAACATTCTCACCAAACACCATCTTTTTTCAAAATTACCTTTTTAGAAAAAGAATCTTGGACCCAAACACGTCCCGCACCCAACGATGAACAAACATCACGCACACAACCACGCACCAACACCCCGCATCTAATCATGCACATCACCACCAAAGACGACAACAAAACCTAAGCAACTCCCGAGGCCACAACACGACCAACCTTAACAAGAAGCCACCAACACCTCTCTTCATGAGTCCAGTCGACAGATACCCATAAGTCAATCGGCTGAAATGCCACTAGAGGAGAGCCAGTCGATTGAACCCCACAATTCAATCGACCGAAAAGCCACAACACAACCGCCCAAACAAGAAAATGCCCCCACACAGGATATCAGTCAACTGACACCCCACCCAGTCGACCAAAAAGGACAACTAGAATTTCAGAACAATTCCCCCAAAACACTGGTCAATCGACTGAACTCCCCTACTGTCGATCCAATCGACTGAACCACCCAGTTCAGTCGACTGACCCACGACGGAAATCGACTCTAAGTTATGGGAACCACCACCTCAACCCCAAAACGAAGCTACTAAACTCCCTTTCGATACTCTCGAACATACACAAGCCCAAAGCTACCACGAAACCTCGAAAGAAACACTCAAAACCCCACTCCATCCAACCGAAATCAACCAAAAATGGTTTTGAACCAAAACCTAAATTTTAAAATGAAAATTGATTTTTCATGCATTTTTAACTAGTGAAAACACATATAATTACATGTAGCACTCTTGTAAGACATGAGAGTCTTGGATCCCACATCATTGAGTCAAAAACTTGATACCTCGAACCACGTGTAAAAATAAACCTCGTCAGAATAAATTTTTGTCTGGTTGAACTCGATACCCTCGGTACTAATAGCAAGGATCTGCTATCCGATCAAAAAAAGTCGAGCCCCCGGGCCCCCGAAAACTAGAGAGAAGATAGAGCTTTCTAGGGTTTTGAAAAGCGAGAGAGAGAATTTTGTTTTGAAAATATCTAAGGCTAGATATTTATAGGCTCGCCTGAAAATATCTTTCTTTTTTAAAAAAAAAAATTGCACCACAGCTCCTAACAGTTTCGGGAACCAACTCCCACATATATGTCTAAACCCGATCATGCATGAAAACACATATAAATATGTTGTAGCAAAAATAATAAATATACGTCGAAAAATGCCCAAAAAAAAATGGGTTAGGGTCTCACAACTCTACCCCCTTAAAGGAACTTCGTCCCCGAAATTCAGCACAAGCTCAAAAGGAAATAGCCCCGTCAATCACCATCGACACAAACACGAGAGGTGGTTAGCCAAACCATTCCTAGAATGCGGTTAAACAAGGTCATGCATTATAAACAACGGCTAACTACCTCAAAGACACGAGATCTACAACTCATCTCAACCTCACCTCCTCACCAACCCACGTCTCAACACAGCACACCACCCACGGAGTCCATTACCAATCCCACAATAGCTGAAATGAAGAAACATGATGCTCCCATGTCGGTAAGAACACTGGCTCAAAGTTTGCTTACTCAGAAAGTACCTCTGCTCACATAGCTGCATCATCAGGAACAATTGGTGCCTTGGAAGAACTGGGGTCTGTAAAGGCATACACTCGTCCCTGCATCATCCTTGTTTGTCCTCCATACCGTGGGACTGTTGGTTGTCATACAGACTGAACTAAAGCACCCCGATCTGTCACCCTAGAAGTCTGCACTACTGGCTGCTAATAACCTCGTTGGTCCTGCACCGGGGAGACAACTGGCGCACCTGTCGTGCTCGAAACACTGCCTCCTTGAGGGCAGTTCCTGCGAATACGTCCAGGCTGACCACACCCATAACATAATAGCTCTCTCCCCTGTGACTGAACAAATACTGAACCCTAGGACTGCCTCTGCTGAGGGTAATCCATCATACGATGTCCGGGCTGCCTACACCGGAAGCAACGCGTACTGCTCTGGCCTCCCGGACAAAGCCACTGATGGTACTGATGCAAAAAACTACTGTGGTAATCCAGATGGATGAAAACTAGGGCCAGAGGACATCTGCCTCTTGTTGGAGTGTCCACCTGACTGAGCCTCCATCCCACCCTGCGGTGCCCTGACCTCCCTAGAACCCCGAGTCTCACTCAAGGTATTCTCGATAATCGCTGTCGACTCCACTAGCTCTGTGAAAACACACAGCCTTGTCCCTGTCACTTGCTCTCTGAGCATAGGCTGCAAACCTCTCTCAAATCTCCTCGATTGCAGCTTTTCTGTGCCCACGAACTCCGGTGCAAACCGGGATAGACTGGTAAACCTGGCCTCGTACTGAACAATGCTCATCGCCCCTAGGTGAGAGCATAAGACTCCTCTCTGTACAAATCCTTTGAAAAAGCCAAAAAATACTTCTCTAGAAAAACCCTTGTAAAAGCTGCCCATATTGCCCTCCACAATATTCTGGACATATTTTCACCACTCGTGAGCATCCCCTCTCAACTAGAAAGTAGCAAAAGGAACCCACAAATCGTCCTCCATAATCTGTAATCTATCAAGGAACTGGGTCACTAGCTCCAACCACTCTGTAGCCACTGTAGGATCAGGATCCCCAGCAAAGGTAGGAGGATCCATACGTCTGAACTCTCGCATCGCCACC
>JAUMHN010013862.1:0-25993 GCA_032360265.1 Heliamphora ciliata | reverse complement strand
CTTATTATCCCAATGCTAAACCCGTCAAGCAGAAGCTTAGAATAATCAAATCGAACTAGGCTCTTAAGATTAAGGAGGAGATCACCAAACAGATAGACGTTGGGTTTCTTATGATCACAGAGTACCCAAAGTAGGTTGTTAACGTTGTTTTAGTACCAAAGAAAGACGGAAGAATCCAAGTGTGTGTTGATGTCAGAGATTTTAACAAAGCTAGTCCTAAGGACTACTTCCCTCTCCCCCACATAGATGTGTTGGTAGACAATACCGCCGGGAATGCACTTTTGTCTTTCATGGATGGATTTTTAGGATACAACCAGATTTTGATGGCATCGGAGGATCGAGAAAAGATTACCTACACGACACCTTGAGGAACCAATTGTTATAGGGTCATGCTGTTTGGGCTAAAGAACACGAGAGCAACCTACCAAAGAGCTACAACCACGTTGCTGCACAGCATGATACATAAGGAAGTAGATGTATACGTGGATGACATGATCGTGAAGTCCAAGACCAAAGAAGGGCATGTTATCGCACTAAGAAAATTCTTCGAGCGAATAAGAAAGTACAAAATGCTTTTAAACCCACAAAAGTGTACTTTTAGAGTAACAACAGGGAAAATGGTTAGATTTATGATCTCGCAGCGAGGTATAGAAGTGGATCTGTCAAAGATCAAGGTTATCCTCGAAATGCCTTCCTCGAAAACTGAGAAGGATGTAAGTAGTTTTTGGAGAAGATTCAGTTCATCAGTAGGTTCATAGCCAGGTTAACCACTACATGTGAACCTCTTTTTCGACTCTTGAAAAAGGGAACCAAGTTTCAGTGGGATCATCAGTGTCAGGATGCATTCGATGTCATAACAGTACTTGCAAAATCCTCCGATTTTGTCACCACCAGAACTCGATAATCCTTTAATACTGTATCTGCCAGTGACTGATTCAGCAATGGGGTGTATGCTTGCTCAAGAAGATGAAGCTAAGTTAGAAAGAGCTGTTTATTACTTAAGTAAGAAGATAACAGATTGCGAACGTTGGTACACAACTTTGGAAAAGACTTGTTGGGTGCTAGTTTGGGCATCTAGGAAGCTACGCCATTATATGCTGGTGTACCGAATTGTTTTGATCTCAAAGATGGACCTGCTCAAATACCTCTTTGAGAAGCCGGCTTTGATAGAAAAGTTAGCCCATTGGTTGCTGATGTTAACCGAGTTCGACTTATAGTACGTCACGAGGAAATTCGTGAAGGGAAGAGCCATTGTAGAGTTCTTGGTCGACCATCCTATCGAAGAGGAAGAAGAACCTGAATTTGAGTTCATCGATGAACAAGTGTTGAAAGTTGAGAAGGATTTATAGACCCTATATTTCGACGGAGCTTCAAACTAGTACGAATATGAGATAGGGATACTCTTAATCACTCTTAATGATTTCCACATCCCGTTGGCTTATAAGTTGAGTTTTGAGGTTACTATCAATTAGGCCAAGTACGAAGCTTGTCTAGCCGGATTGGAAGCAGCCTTAGAACTAGGGGCAAAGAAGTTGGAAGTTATAGGGGACTTGGCTTTGGTCGTGTCTTAAGCAAAAGGAGAGTGAAAGGTCAAAGAAGAGAGGTTGATCCAGTATCATCGAGAGCTCGAAATAATGATCCCCTACTTCGAAAGTGTGGTGTTCACCCACGTCCCGAGATTACAGAATAAGTTTGTTGACACCCTGGCTACTCTGGCATCAATGATAGACATACCGCCCAAAGTAAGGATGAGACCCTTGGTGATTCTACAAAGAAATACACATGCAATTAGTAATGTCGGTCACTTTCTAAGAAGTCAATGATGGATTACCCTGGTACCACGACATTTGGTACTTCATTGAGAAAGGAGAGCATCCTAGTCGAGCCAACAAGAAGGATTAAAGAGCTATCAGGAGACTTATTGCGCAGTTTGTGATTTATGGAGGAAGAATGTACAAGAGGGGATATCTAGGAGTTAATAAGCTTTGTGTTAACACGGAAGAAGGACACAAATTTACGATAGAGGTTCATAGAGGAGTTTGCGGGCCTCACATGAATGGAATTATGCTAGCTAAGAAGATTCTACACCAATGATACTTTTGGATGACGATGGAAATAGACTGTCACCAGTTTGTTCGAAGATGTTAAAAATGCCAAGTCCACGCAAATCTCATGCATGTCCCACCATCTCAGCACTATAATATGACGTCACTTTGGCCATTTTCAGTTTGGAGAATTGACGTGATAGGAAAGATTACACCCAAGGTTTCAAATGGACATGAGTTTATTTTTGTAACAATTGACTACTTTACAAAGTGGGTTGAGGTTGCCTCCTACTCTTTCCTAAAAGTCTCTCAAGTAGCCAGATTCATTAAGGAGAATCTTATCGTCGATATGGGGTTCCACACGAGATAATTTCTGACACTGACTCTCATTTCCAAGGAAAAGTTTTAGATCTTTTGGAAGAGTATCGGATTGTCATTCATAAGTTTTCTCCGTTTAGACCGCAAACCAATAAAGGTGTGGAAGCCGCTAAAAAAAATGTGAAGAAGATTCTACAAAAGACAATAGAGGGAAGTAAAGATTGGCTATAGAAGTTGCCGTTTGCACTTTGGGAATACTGAATGTCGATTTGGACTTCTACCGAAGCAACACTTTATGCACTGGTATATGGGATGGAAGCAGTTCTACCCACAGAGTTGGAGATTTCGTCTTTGAGAATAATGGCTGAAAGCAGTATTCTCGAGTCAGAGTGGCAGAGAGGCAGATTTGAAGAACTACTTATGTTCAATGAAAGAAGACTAAGGGCGTTGTTTCACATCCGAGGGTATCAGAGAAGAATAGCTCGGGTGTTTAACAAGAAGGTTAAGTCTTGGAACTTGAAGGAAGGCGACTTAGTCCTCAAAAAGATCAGAGCCCCGGACTTCGATCCAAGGGGCAAGTTTAAACCTAATTGGGCAGAATCGTACCTTATCAAAGCCCTAATGTCAGGAGGCGCTACTATTCTTATTGATCTAGACGGGAATGTCTTCTCTATAACAATTGTTAGCCCAAGGACTTTTTATATTGATGATTTTCATAAATTTATTTTTTAAGAATAAATGGTTTTAAAAGAATAATATTTATATTTTTAAAAAAGAAAGTATTGATACATTTTGAACAAATGAGTTGACACCTTTATTCAAAAAAAATAACTTATCTCTCAAAAGAATTAAAACACTTAAGTATTCTTGAGAATATTTTGTGTTGAACCCAATTGATAATTGAGTCAAAACTCAACGGCAAAATATACTTGAAGCATATCAAGTGTGTCAACACATTTGAATAGATGTTTTGACACCTTAATTGTTTGATAGAGTTGTTTTCAGGTATAAAAAAGTTAGTGTCAATACAAATAAATTTTGTGTCAATACAAAAGAGCCGAAACTCTCTAGACTCTAAATGAGTCGACACAAATTAATTTCATGTCGACACAAAAGTAGTTTATCACTTTTGGTATCTACAACTTTGAGTCGACACAAATGCCAAATGAGTCGACACAAAAGAACCGAGGCCAGCTGCAGATTTTAGGTGTCGACATAAAATTGAAGATGAGTCTACACAAATATCCCGAGCTTATCTGAAAAAATTTGGTGTCGACACCAATGACCAAAGGAGTCGACACAAATATATCGAGGGTTCCTGTAGAAGTTTAGTGTCGACACCAGGAAGATTTGTGCCGACACAAATGGTCTTGTCTTAGATGCTGAAGTTCAAATGAGTCGACACAAAATCCATTTGTGTCGACACCGTGGTGTTGGTGAGGAAGATTGCAGAATTTGTGTCAACACCTCAGAAGAATTGTGTCGACCGAATCACTTGAATATTCTTGTCCTAGGCATTTTGTGTCGACACCAAAGGTATTTGTGTCGACACCTGCGACGCAGACTCAAATTCGTGGTAGATTTCAACGGTTGAATTTTTGGCATTTAATGCCCTCACCTACCTCCAACGGTCATGAATGCTCAAGAGCTTATATAAGGAGTAACTTTTCAGTATTTAATCTCTCTAGAGACTTACAATCACTGTTCTATTGCTTAAATTAAACTCAAAATTCTCAAACTCTTATTTATTGCTGAAGCTCCAGCTCTCATTTCTCATCTCTCTTTGTCTATTCATTTATTGTAAATTAATTTCTGTAAAGAGAGTGAGTATTTCTCATTAATTATTTCATTTATTGTATTCAAGAGTGAGTCAACCTTTATTATTTGAGTGAGCGAGTAAATCTCATCAAAAAAGAGTTTAAGAGTGATTAGAGAAAAATATGAGATTATTTTCATAGGATCATCTTGAAGCTGATATAGCCTTTTGAATGTGCCCGTAAACATTCGACAGTTTAAGTGAAGTCTTGAAATTGTAAAGACTTGAAATGCGCCCGTGAAGCATTCTACAAAGTTAAAATTCTAATGGAAAAACTTGAGGAGTGGGCGTAAGTTTGGAAAAAACCGAACCACTATAAATTCTGAGTGTCTGGTTCATTTTCTCTATCCCTAACATCTTTAATATTTGCATTGTTTATATCTTTGTTTATCTTGATATAATTGTTTGCTATGTTAAAAGGTTTTGAAAAGGTTTTAAAATTTGTTATTAATTTTTTAAGACCCAATTCATCCCCCCTCTTTGGTTGTCTAGAACTAACACCAATCAATTCAGACCAGCTCAAAAAGTTCTACCTCTGAGAGAAAACCCGCAAAAGGAGAGTGTCAATACTCGAGTGTAACCTGAACCTCGAACTACGTTATGGCCTGATTCTCTTTCTTTGGGATACATAGGCAGCTTCTGTCAGAAGTTCGGTCCAAACTTTTGTTTGAAATTCTCCTTTTGTAACCATGTTTTGAGTAGTGGATTAATGCAAAAGCTTTAAGTTTTTTCAGTAAATTGGTTATATTACAAAAACGAAAGTCTAAAGAATAGCTTCAGAAATCACTGTGAACAAAAGTGGAGAAATTTTTATTATGAGTTTTACTAACTCAGTTGTAATCCCAAAACAAGAGAGGCTCGTAAGTCGTCATCTTAAAAATCTAAAAAAAATGCAAATAGAATATTGGGGTACAGTGAAGTAAAGTAAAGTTTTCTTCTCTTTGCATCTCCTCCCTGTCTTGCACTGGACTCTAACTATGTCCCAAACCAAGTCTTATAATCTTCAGAAAGCCCGCTGTCAAACTCTCTACCGACTGGCATTCTCAGCCGAGAAGACCAAGCCTGCTGGTATTGACCCAAGAAGGGGGCCTGGTGAAAAGAATTGAAAAGATGGCTCACGGTTGCATTAGGTCTGATCTGAGTATGCCCAAACTGACGGAGAATGCAGTACGAATGATAGAAGGTAGCCAACTTCAAGTCGACCAACAAAACCCTCAAGTGACCAATGATAGCGGCAGTCATAAGAGATATGTTCAACCTGGGGCATTGCTAGGAAATATCCTTCCCGGTCAAAGAGCTCAGATAATCCTTCCAAGATGCTTCAGTGAAGTAAAGGTGATACACTTGATGATGGATTGAATACGGGATTCTCTAGCAAATTCACTTTCTCCATCATCCAAACTTGAGAGAAACAAAAAAAAGAGGGAGTTAAGTGAAAAACTCAAGAGGAATAAAGAAACAGGAGAGCTAAGCGGGAAAATAGGAAAAAAAACAAAAAGGAGAGCTGAGTAGAAAAATTGAGAGAAAAACAAAAAAAAGGAGAGTTGAGTGACCACCTGCAACAGAAGAGCATTGCCCGTAAAATAAGAGGCACCCTCAGTGTGGACCGCACCAAGGCTAAGAAGTGTCTCAGCAAGGACTAGCAGAACAGGGTCCCGGCCTTCGTACATCTGATAGGCCACATCTACTAAAAAAGAACTAACTCGCCCATCAGAAGGTCCCAAAAGGAAACGGGCCAATAAGAAAATACAACGAGCATAGCGGCGCTGAAGCTGAAAGGGGAAGTCAACAAGAGAACCTTGAGGTCTGAAATGGTCTATGATCTGTGCCACCTCGAGGAATCCATCATGGGTGATGAGTGAAGCCTCGCGCTTCGAGAAGTTGTAAAGCTACATCAATCGATCCCTGGGACTCGAGAAGGGAGTAGGAACTACGATCTCATCTCGGGACAAGATCTCAAGAATGGCAGAAAAGTCCTCCACTGTCGGGCACAACTCCTTGTACCCAAAGCGGAACACGTGCACATTAAGGTCCTACAGTTGGGTGGCCCATCTCAGAAGATGTCAATCCATCCTCATGGTTCTTAAGGAGAACAATGCATCTAGATCAAAGTTAAGAAAGTTTTTGCACTCGACTGATGAAAAGTCACCTATCCAAGCCAAAAGAGAGTTATTGTAGGAATGATCCATGGAGAAGACAAAGGGAATACAGAATATTCAGAACAGTGGAGTCTGGACCAGGTGCCCCTTTTATAGAGCTAAAATGGAGGGAACCACAGAATGTTCTTTGAGTTTCGTGCCAAAAGCCTTGTCACGGCCGCCACCTTTTTCCCACGGCCGTTATCTTCAAAAGTTGCAGTCGCCATTAAATCTCACGGCCATAAACTCTCAAACTCTAGGTCACGAACTTTTCTTCAAGAAAGTTCAGGCCGTCATTTTTGAAACTCATGATCGCGAGATCATTTCTCACGGCCACAACCTTTTTTATGCAGACATTTTGACAGCACTTCCCTTTCTTGTCAACATGCCTAAATCATTGTCGGTAACCTGGTAGCAAATTACAACATGAAAATGGACTTACAAGACCAATTCTCAACTCACAAGTCATATGTCATGCATAATAACGATATCTAAGTAAACAATTTTTTTTATATAAGAGGAAAGGAACAACAAGCATCCATGATAAGTAAAGCGTAAACCAAAAAGGCACAAAGGCCTCATCCATCACAAGCAATGTGTATGTGCAGTATAACAAGGTATGTATTAGCAGGCATGTAGGCCGAAGTAAACCAAAAGCACGAAGGCCCCATCCGTTGGAAGTAATGTGTATGAACATTGAATCAGAGTATGTCAAAATGTATCAGAATATGCATCAGAGGGCACGCTGGCCCAAATGAAGAATAGGCACGCAGGCCTCTATGTATAGTAAAAAGGAAGAAGAAGGGGATCAGTAGTGGGGCAGTAGCAGGATGGTCACTCTCGCTGGGTCCTCTTCCTCCAAACCACATAGCCTTCTTGGGACGACTCTCCAGATGTCGACCCGGTCTCCTCTACCTCCTCTGAGCTAGCAGCAGTCTGTGCAGTATTGGAAGTCTGGGCTCTGGATGAAGAAGCAACAGTAGCAAAAGCAGAAGCAAAAGTCCCCGCAAAGGGTGCACCCAGTGCAATTGGTGGCACGTGGCCTCCACTGGTCCTCGGGCCTCTACCTTGACCGCACTGAAAGAAGAAAGGAACACATTAGAGAACAGTATGTATGAACAATATGGAAAGTACACAAAGGCAAAATAGAGCATAATGGAACGTACCATGGCAGGGGCATCTCGGGTAGTAGCAAGAGGCTCCATACCCTGGGCCCAGAAGGCACTGTCCCAGCGGTGGACCAACACTCTTAGGCCAGTGATAAGCTGAAGACACTCCTCACCCCACTCTCAGGGAAATTGTCAAGAAAGAGATACATAAGCACAAACAATATGACATGCAGTGTAATCAGCAAAGATGAAATGCAATTTAGAAGGCATAAAAGGAAGGGAAGAATGCTATACTTGTTTCACGCCATGAGAAAGGCGTAGCTCTTGAGCTGTCGGCCGTGGCACATTGATCTGGTGGAGGTTACCATCCGTGAATGTGTCCACTGTCCAAGACAACTCGGGATAGGCTGCTTCAGCATGATAAAGGGCAATAGCAGGAGGAGGACCTCACAGCAACACGAGCCCCCACAGCTGGCAAGAGCCTCTCCCCTGCAAAGACCGCATAGTTATGATCCTCACCCTCAAGTAATGTAGCAGCATCAGTACCCACCATGGTGTGGATAACCTCATCTATACAAAGGGCGTCGATATGACGCATCCCAACCGGAGGTGCCCTTGGAACACGAAAGTGATCGTATTCTAAGGACTGACGAACCACGCGCTTGCTAAAGTACCACTCTCTGCAAAATGGACCCTCAAGCAAGACGCGGGTCCGACTAACCTCTCGGCTCCGCATCAAGTCCTCGTCGGCTCACTCCTCTATGTTGACCCAGAGGTCCCAACGAACCTACAAAGCAGTGAAGTATGCCAGAAAGTAGTGTGAATGAAAGAATGGGAATGAAAATAAGAAGAGAACAATGACATACCCGATCAGCTGTCAATGTGTCCAAGAAATGCTGGTCGTCGTGCCCCGGTATCGCCTAACCCATTAGAGTGTCCAGGGGATCGTCAGGGGATCCTCACAAGAATTCACTGGCGTGCGGATGCCTAAGAACTCATAGGCTCAGAGTTGCAAAAGAACAGGAAAGCATTAGAACAGTTAAAAGAGATGTGCAGATATGGAAAAGGAAAGCAAGAGAATAAAGGAAGATTTACCTCCTAGATGCACTAGTACCCACTTGTGCTCTGGTCTGAAGTCCTAGTGGCGGCGCTCATGTAACCATAGGGGATAGCCAAGGCGGCTCCCCCCCAGTCGTAGGTGCTGATGTCTTCCACCGTCACAATAGTCGCGAGGTAGTGGAGGTACACCCTATTCTCCAAGTTCGGGAATAAAGCTATCTCGAACATGTAAAGAATGAATGTACGAGCCACCCACTCGAAGTGGTGGGCCTTAGAGCAGATGAAATGTTTGAATGTCTTCCTGAGCCATGTATACCGGATGCTCCCCTTGTCGATGGCAGGGGGCACCTGGCCGAGAAAGTAGGTGAGTGCTTCCTCACTCTAGCTGATATCTGGGTCGAAGGGATCGGGTCTCTACCTACCCGGATCTTAGTGATAAGGGCAAAGTCGAGTGGCGTAATGGTAACCCCAAAAGCAGGGAGATGGAAGGTATTAGTGGTGTCCCACCACCTCTCTGCCAATGCTGTGAGCAGGACCCAGGTGTTGTTGGTCCCCCCCAGCATGGTGACGAAGCGATCGAATTTTGCCCCATCGATGATGCCCCGACAACGCTGAGGTAGAGCCGTATACCACTCCAAGACATCGGAAGAGTCGTCAAAACCCCAGATGCGAAGCGTCCCCTAAAACAAAACAAAACAAAATAGATGAATAAGTGAACAAGGACAATAACAAAATCAAAATCAAAATGCACAACGAGATAACTAAAATAGGTTTTTAATCGGTTTTCCAAACTAAAACATGCAAATCATTTGACGATAATCAAAACAAAATCGAGTAGATTGCAAAACAACTTCAATCTAAATGTCGTAATCCAAAATTTGATTTTTACCCTCAAAAGACGATAACCCGATTTAAAATAATTTAGGTTGAAATTCAAAGTTCCGACGATAAAATCCAACTTTAAGCCAAGCCAAGTTCGCTTCATTTAATCCAAAATCACGTCCAAAACCAAATTTAATCCAATGTTCCATTTCACGCAGTTTCAATCAAATCAATTTCCAATTCAAGCATTAAAATTCAAATTAAAACTTAACTTGCCCCAACTCAAACAAAAAATCTGATTCAATTCAAATTCAAATTTTCAAGATACACCAATTAACCTCTTTTTGAAAAATTCAATGCGGCTTCCATTTTGTTGATTTAAACAAAATTTGTCTCAATCGAAAACCTCACTTTGTCCAAAATTCTTTTTTTTCAAAATTCAAAATACCATTTTGAGAGGTTCGTGCCCAATCCAATTCCTAGCAAATTAGGCAAAGTAAATCCAATTTGATTTCAATTACAACCTAACTTCCGTTTAATTCAAATCAAAACAAACTTAACTCAACTTGTCCTAAATGCAAAAACACAAATTCCAAAAAAATCGATTAAAATCCATTCAAATTCAATTTTTGTTTGAGTTCCGTTCAAATTCAATTTTTTAAATCCATTCAAATTCAATTTTTGAGTTCCATTTCAATTCCATTCAACAGTCAAACTTTTCGAATTCCAAATCAACCCTAGTTTTAAATTCGGTTTAATCCCAACCTAACATGGTTTCCTTTCCAAATTTGAACTCAGTTTTCAAAGATTTTCAAAATCCAAAATTTTTCTCAACCAAAAACTTTAAGATGCAAACCTCAACCGATCAATTTCAAATCCAATTTCAACTTCAAATCAAGGTTCAACTCCAATTCAACATAAATTCAATTCCAACATCCTTCAACTCAAATCTAATTGGTTCCATTTTTCAAATCCAACTCAATTCAAGCCAAGGTTCAACTCATTTAAGTCCAAGTTCAACTCATTCAAGTCCAAAGTTAAATTTGATCCAAGTAAGGTTCAATCTAATGTTAGCTTTATTATTATTATTATTATTATTATTATTATTATTATTATTATCTGGTGTGGTCGGGTACACCATATCTTATTATGTGGTCTCGTTGTTCTATAAATAAAACGGTTGCGTGCCCTGTTGGGGTTAATACCTTTATTGAGTTTAATGTTATTCTATTAACATGGTATCAGAGCCTAACCCTAACCCTGACCCTAACTCTAATCCTAGCTACCACCGCCACCATTGAAACCTTGAGACCAAGCCACCGCCATTGACACTCTGAAACCCTAGCCAGACTCACCCGCAAGCCTCATCGTACCTCTAGGGAGGGTCGCTGCTCCTCGTCGGACCTCCAGGGAGGGTCGTCGCTCCTCGTCCGACCTCGAGGGTGGGTTGCCGACTGTCATCGCACCTCCAGGGAGGGTCGCCGACCTTCGTTGCATCTCCAGGAAGAGTCACTGCTCTTCATCGCACCTCCAGGGAGTGTCGCCGCCCTTCGTTGCCACCCTAGGGAGGGTCGCAGCCCTTCGTCGCACACCCAGGCAGCTTCGCCAATCCTCGTCGCACCTCAAGGGAGGCTCGCTGACCTTCTTCGCAACCCCAGCGAGCCTCGTCATTGCTTTTCTAGTCCTCACTGCATCACTGTATGATGGAATCTACTGTGCTGTGTTGATTGGTGCTTCGTGATGTAGTGAGGAACCTGTGTTGATCACTGTTCATGTTCGTGAGGACTAGTGTTGCCCTATTCATGTTCTAATTATTTGAAAATCGTGAGAATCTTATGTTTGGTGATTTGTTTATGTTTTGATTATTTGGGAGTTGTGCGGAGCCTTTGTGATTTTAATCTTTAATCAAGGATGTCAACAAGAGAAGCTGGGTCTGCTACCCAGACTTCTAAGACTAATGAGTCTCTGACGGATACCAGGCGACCAGCTAGAACTGAGGTGTTCTCCTCTTCTACCTGGCTTGTTGATGAGAAGCTTGATGGTGCTACAACTTATCCATTGTGGAGAAAAAATGTGTTGAAATCCTTGCAATGGAACTGGATTCCCATCTATTTGATAATGCTCCCGCTGCTAGTTCCCCTACCTATTGTACCTGGGTTCGAGATGATGCTCGTATCTTTAGTTAGATCATGAATTCAATGGACCCAGTGTCAAGATCTTAGTTGCAAGTACTGATACAGTGAAAGAAATTTGGAGGGCTCTAGAGGATATTTATGCCTCCACAAATGACTTATCGTGCCTTTATGATGTGATGCGAGGCTTCTTCCACTCGCAACAGGCTGGTCGTCCTCTTTAGGAGCACTTTATGGGATTTAACGTACTTGCCAACGAGTTTGATCGGCTTCTTCCATTTACCAGTTCTATTAGTAAGTTTCAGGAACAACGGATGCAGATTCTCGTTGTGTGCTTTTTGGCTAGTTTGGACCCTGAATATGACACGGCTCGTTCCCAGATTCTTGTTGGGACATATATTCCTACATTATCTGAGATTTTTCGTCGGGTGAGTCGTTCGATGCTCCGTGACAACACCCGGCCTTCCTCTGATACTAATGATCAGTTTGCCCTTGTTGCTTCTCGAGGAGGCAATGGCACTCGTGGCCGCGACCGTGGTAGGGGCCGTGATGGCGGTCGAACAGGTGGAGGGGCTCGTGAGACTCGTTCTTGCCACTATTGTGGGATCCAGGGCCATATTCGCAGTCAATGTTATAAACTACATGGAAGATCGTCCCCAGTGGCTACTGCTATTGCTGAGTACCCCTAGGTAGACTCGTCTTCCTCTTCTCAGAAGAAACTTGCAGAGATGACCCCAGCTGAATATGAGTAGTATGTTCAGTCTCAAATCACTAGCCCTAGTCCTCCCGCTCCTACTGCCGCTACCTTCGCAGGTAATCTTAGTGCCTGTCTGGTGACTACTCCATTTGCCTGGGTGATTGATTCAGGTGCCTCCTATCATATGACTAGTTTGGCAGGTATATTATCTAACTATCAGGTGACTCCTAGCCATCGTAGTGTTCTTGTGGCTAATAGATCTTCCTTATCGGTTAAAGGACGTGAAGTCGCTACTTCCACACCCTCCTTAACCTTACCTAATGTCTTACATACTCCTGAAAACCCATTTAACTTATTATCAGTCAGTCAGCTCACTAATGATCTCAACTGTTGTATGATTTTTTATCCTGATGGCTGTGTTTTTTAGGATCTTACGACAAGGAAGATTATTAGTAGAGGTTGAGTCTCTGATGGGCTTTATTTGGTGGATGAGGTGGCTGCTACGGCCTGCTCAGTAGTTCGCTCTCCTAGTTTTGAGGCTCATTGCCGTCTGAGGCATCCATCTATATCTAGTTTACATAGTCTGTGTTCTAGTTTTTGTTCTATTTCTCATATTGAGTGTGGGTCGTGTCGGTTGACAAAACACCTGCGTGTGCCTTTATTATCTCGGGTCAATAAACAAGCTTCGGCTCCTTTTTCTTTGGTTCATTAAGATGTTTGGCGGCCGTGTCCAGTGGAGTCTATTTTTGATTTTCGTTATTATGTCATATTTGTGGATGATTATTCTCGTGTGACTTTCTTATATCTTATGCGACATAAATTTGAAGTAACATCCATTTTTTTCTCATTTTGTATAGAAGTAAAAATTCAGTTTTAGGCTCAGTTTAAATATTTGCACAGTGATAATGGTGGCGAATATCTCTCCACCCAGCTAAAGACTTTTCTATCTACTAATAATATTGTTCATCAGACTTCTTGCCCAGCTACCCCACAGCAGAATGGTGTCGCTAAGCACAAGAACTGCCATATTATGGAGATTGCTCGTGTTCTCTTGTTTCAAATGCATGTGCCTAAGCAATTCTAGAGACATGTAGTGTTAACTGCTTGCTACTTAATTAACCGTCTCCCATCTCAGGTCCTTGGTGGCAAAATTCCGATGGCGGTCCTATCTCCCGCAACGAGCCTTTTCTCTCCCCCTTGAGGATTTTTGGCTGCCTTTGTTATGTTCGTGACACCCATCCTCAGCGTACGAAGTTAGATGCTCGGGCTGTCAAATGCATCTTTCTTAGTTATTCAAAGACTCAAAAGGGGTATCGTTGAAGACTCAAAAGGGGTATCGTTATTTTTGTTCATCTCTCCACAAGTTCTTTGTGTCCCGCGATGTTGCCTTTGTGGAGTCTACTCTTTTCTTTTCCACATTAGATTTGGCTGGGTCACGGAGTGGGCGGCCTGATCTTGCACATTTTGATTTTTTAGTGTCTTGCTTGCCTTTTTCCTCTTCTGCAGGTGTTCCTCCTACTGAGGGGTGCTCTCCACCTTCTCCTTCCACTTCTTCAGCTTCATTGGAACTTTCTTCTACTGAGCCCGTCTCCTCGTCTGCGGATCCTCTTCCCATGATAAGTTCTCCTTCCCCTGCTCATGATACTCTAATTGCTACTCGAAAATCTTATCGCACTCTTAAGGATCATCCTCTCTATACTCGCTCCTATAAGGGATTTTCAACCTCCTTACAAATTTGTATCGCCACTTTAGATCATGCCACTATTCCTCGTACTGTTCCTAAGGTCTTAGCTGACCCTAGCTGGCGGCGTGCTATGTTGGAGGAAATGCACGCTCTTGAGTCTACATGTACTGGGTCTCTCATTTCTCTTCTAGAAAGCAAACAGGCTATTGGTTGCAAATGGGTCTTTATGGTCAAGGTAAATCCTGACGGTTTTCTTGCCCGCTTGAAGGGCCGTCTCATTGCCAAGGGATATGCTCAGACATATGGGGTTGACTATTTTGAGACCTTCTCTCATGTCGATAAGATGACATTTGTTCGCCTATTTATGTCTCTGGCTTCCTCTCGCCATTGGCCTCTATACCCGCTTGACGTGAAGAATGCCTTTCTTCACGGCAATTTGCAAGAGGAAGTTTATATGGAGCAACCTCCCGATTTTGTTGCTCAGGGGAGTCGCAGCTGGTCTGTCGTCTCCATCGATCTCTTTATGGCTTGAAGCAGTCTCTACGTGCGTGGTTTGGTCGATTTAGTGTGGTTATGCACTAGTTTGGTCCACTACAGTCCGGAAAAGATCATATGGTGTTCTACAGACGCTCATTTGCTGGTTGTATTCTATTGATTGTTTACGTTGATGATATTGTTATCACAGGTGATGATGTGGTGGGCATTTCTGCGTTGAAATAATTTTTGAAATCTTAGTTCCAAACTAAAGACTTGGGAGAATTGAAAATACTTTCTTGGAGTCGAGGTAGCACGAGGTAAGAAGGGTATCTTTATCTCCCAGAGAAAGTATGTGCTGAATATTCTTGCTGACACAGGGCTTTTGCATGCAAAGGGCGTTGAATCACCTATGGACCCGAGTGTTAAACTTCTCCCTAATGAGGGTGATGTTTTTCTTTATCCCGACAGATATAGGTGAATGGTTGAGAAATTGAATTATCTGACAACAATGACAAGAGAAGACATAGCTTTTCCTGTGAGTGTAATGAGCCAATTCATGGCCGCACCTCGAATCCCACATTGAAATGCCGTGGTTAGAATTCTATGCTATATCCACAGTAATCCCGGTAAGGGGTTGCATTTTAGTGATCACGGCCACTCTATAATGGTAGGATATTCTGATGCTAACTGGGCGGGATGTCCTATTGATCAGTGGTCCATTTTTGGATTATTTATATTTATCGGTGGTAATCTTATCTCTTGGAAGAGCAAGAAGTAGGATGTGATTTCAAGATCAAATGCAGAAGCAGAATACTGAGCCATGGCCTTATCCACATTTGAGATTTTGTAGCTTCGTCAATTGCTTAGTGAGTTGGGTGATCCCTGTAATAGCCCAATGAAGCTTTGGTGTGATAATAAGTTTACAGTATATATTGTCACGAATTTGGTGTTCCACGAGCGTGCTAAATATATCGAGGTGGACTGTCATTTTATTCGGCATGGGTATCAAAATGGTGTGATTGTGTTCGGTGCGATTTATACTGGAGAGCAGTTGGCGGATATCTTTACCAAGTTTATTTCAGGTTCTCGGGTTTGATACATATGTAACAAGCTGGGCATGTTAGATATATATGCGCCAGCTTGAGGGGGGTGTTAGCTTTATTATGATTATAGCTTTATTATTATTATTATTATTATCCAGTTTGGTCGGGCACACCATATCTTATTATGTAGTCTCGTTATTCTATAAATAAAACAGTTGCATGCCCTATTGGGGTTAACGCCTTTATTGAGTTTAATGTTATTCTATTAACACCTAATTCAAGTACAAGTTTCAATTTGATCTTCAATCTGATCAATTTAATATTCAAATTCATTCTTCAATCCAAATTCAAATTCAATATACAATTCAACAAAGTCGACCAAGTTCTGAGATTCAAACTAACCACTGGCCTCGTCACCCATGAAATCGAAACCTCCCCTAACTACGGTGAAATACAACAATGGAATAACGAAGAGGAGAAACATGTTTTCAAAGAAAGAGAGAATCGAGAGAGAATCGAGAGAGAGAGAGAGAGTGCGAGAGAGATGAGGGAAATAAGAAGCAAGAGAGAGCAAGAGAGTGTGAGAGAGATGAGAGAGTCGAGAGAGAAGAATGAAAAATAGTTCGTGCGAATAAGATTTTTTGAACCACTGCAGATCCATGTTCTGTCATCGTGGCCGTAAGGCCTGCTTCTTTTAAAAGTGATGGCCACAAGCTCCGACCCCAGGCCGTGAATTTTGTTTCTCACAGCCGTAACAATCTCAAGAGGTTTATAACTGTTGCAACTTTTGGTGTCCAGGCCGCAACATTCCTATGGCTCAAATGTTCAGGCCGCCACTTTTGAAAGTACAGGCCAGGATGTTTTATTACCCCCAAGATGTTTTGTTGAGCACCCAACCTCCAAGCCATGCAACTCTTATTTTGGCCCCCTTTATGAGGTTTATGAGGAATAAACTTCACCTTTGGTCCTCCTCATGATCATAAATTGACTACTCGGTCCTCGCATGACTTAAAAATGCCTCTCTAAATCCTTGGTCCTCCTTATGACGTTAAACTAATTGCTCCTCGAATGACCTAAAAATGTCCCTTTAAACCTTCAGTACTCCTCATGACCTTAAACAGACTCGTCGGTCCTCCTCAAGACCTTAAATTGACCATTTGGTCATTTCATGACCTAAAATTGATATTTACCTATCAGGTCTTTCTCAAGACCTTAAACTGACTCTTCAGTTCTCTTATGACCCAAAATTGGTAATTTACCTTCTCGGTCCTTCTCACGACCTAAAACTGACTCTTTGGTTCTTTCATGACCTAAAACTGATCTCTGATGCTCTCCGATCCGTGTTATGACCTTAAAATTTTGTGTGATTGCATTGTACCTATTTGCATCATATCGCGTCTACCATGCATTATGATTAGCCTGTTTGCATCATATGCATTGCCCCACGAACTATGACCGGTCTGATCCTTTACAATGGGGGGTACATAAGAAGCTCGATGAAAAGTTGGGTTTTACCACATTTTTCTATATGTTTTGTTTGTGCCTAAAATTAGCGGCTTATTCAATCAGTTTGTCTCTAGAGTTTTGACATTTACTTGCACCACGAGTTGTTGTAAGCTCTGTCAAAGAGGGACAATTGTAGACACCCTAATTTGATCAAGTTGAATCTTAGGCACCCATCTCGAATGCTCCCCAATGACAAAAACATGAAAATTATGCTCAAGGATACTCTCAGATAAGCAAAGTCAGGAATTCGATTTAAAACCTAAGAAACCACCGAAAATTTTTAGGCCGCGACATTCGGATCCTCACGACCGCCACATTTTTCAAAACCCTACAATAGGCCGTGTCTTTATTCTCACGGCAACCATCTTTTTGTGATCCTAGAACAGGTTGCGACTTCCTTTTGTCATGATCGCTACCTTTTTGAAACCTTAAACCTACCTGCGACCTTTGGATGTCACGACCTACACTGTTCGTACAAATGAAGGACGCGATCAACATTTTTCACAGAATAAAGGTCACGGTCGCGAGTTTGACACCTTTGTGGACATGTGACAGCATTCCAGAGGATGTCTAGGCTGCCTCTTTACCTATAAATAGGCACCCATTTCCACAAAAAACAAGAGAGAGTAATATTAGGACACCAATACTCTGCCGAATTCGATTCTTGCCCGATATTTTGATACACCCGATACTTATATTCCCGATACTCTCGAACCTTGTTCGTGACTTTGCTTGCACTAGTGACGCCTTGGAGCACAGATCACTTGGCGATTTTTGACTCCCATATCCGAGAGGGCATTCGAGACGGTTATCTACACGAGGTAATCTTAGGAAAATCGTGACATTTCTTTAAACCCTCACATTCTCTCTCCTGAGAGTGTCACGATTTAGATTCCATTCGTGATTTCATTTCTCCTATTTAATCTAGTCGTGTCAAAGCATTCTCATATTCCTAAATAATGTCTGTAACCTGCTGTATTGCATAGAACAATATATTTCAATCCATTTTCAAATTCACTGCCACACTAAACGCCTGAAAAAGTCGGCGTGGTTTTACAAAATTGACGGTCGCGACCCTTCGTTATCATGGCCATGAGATATTTTGACCAACATATTACGGCGGCTATTTATTTGCTTTTGGCCACAAATTTTCTTCTTATTTTTGTCACGGCTGTAACATCTTGTTGCCACAATAGTGAACTTTGCATGAGACTAGTAGCATGAAAATTGTATTTTAAACCTTCAGTTATTTGTTTTTAATGTTTTGAACATTCTATTTCTAGATAAATGTTACTGTTGGGGATAATGGATGGTAGATCTTGCCTTGACAAAGTGGGCTATGATTTCTATCATGTACATCCCATTCATTTGGGTCTCTTTAGAGTCTTGCATGTTGAATACCCTTATGGACCTCAAAAATACCCTAGCCACAACCTTTGGTTATTATGACCGTGACCTTTTGCATCTCCTCTTCTTGCGGTAACCCTATATTTGCCACGGCCGCAAGTTTTGTGACTTATTTTGTCATGGCCGTAACATTATTTGCTATGGTCGTAAGTTTCATGTATGTCTAGTAGCTTAAAAATAGTGTTCATATATCTTATGTTCTTTTTGGACAACCTGTATATAGCATGTTAGTGACAGAAACTGTGTTGCATGGCCCCTAGGCCTTTTATCGTTTTATTTTGACCTTTCATCGCATGTATTTTGCTCTGCTTTACTCAAACAATACGTGCAGCATATTTAGAAATAATAATCAAGTTGTATAACCTTTAGGGCTGTAGTTAGGATCTTTTCATTCTTTATTTGCTTTTGTATGAACTTTCTTTAACTTTCTATTCTATATTTGTTACATTTGAAAAGTCTAAAACAAGAACTACTACTGATAAAGTTGAGGCCAAACTTACGGTTGGACGAAAATGGTGCCTACCACCTTCCCTTTTCGTACCTTAGCCCTCGAATTCTCTTTTTCTCTGGTTACGCTTAAAAAGGACCTGTGGCCTTCTTTTTATTTTTCTTAGTTTTTTAAAAAAATCAAGTGTCGACTCCATTTTTTTTAACAACGTGCTCGGATATCTTGGATTTTCTTATTTTAGAAAGAAATGAGCATTTTTCTAAAAATAATAGATACTCGACGCACCGCCTTCCCGAAAATGCCCATTGAAAGAACTTTAAATTCAAATGTATATACAAATTTTACTAACATGGAGTGTAGATAGGTGTACATATTAGGAGATTGCCAAGGTAAAGGATAAGAGACCTTTTTACCTCGATATATACCATGAAACGGGTAGTAATGAGATATCACTTCACATTAAGATGAGCAATGAGCTTGTATGTT
The DNA here is from genome assembly GCA_032360265.1 of Heliamphora ciliata. Classification (NCBI taxonomy): domain Eukaryota; kingdom Viridiplantae; phylum Streptophyta; class Magnoliopsida; order Ericales; family Sarraceniaceae; genus Heliamphora; species Heliamphora ciliata. The sequence goes on along the minus strand of JAUMHN010013862.1, from coordinate 6,806 downwards.
AAGGTATTAACAAATAAAGATAGATAGAGCAATAGCACTTTGACGTAAAACCATATGGCTTTTCCCAGACTTTGCCCCGAAACATGTAGACATCCCTATGGTCGTAGCTGCACCAAACCTAGTGACACATCCATATAAGTTAGGCAGCTCAGGCTCCTACCCTCATTAACCCCGGCACAGATAAAGATCCCTTCGAATCTATTGATTGCAATGTCACTTTAGAGCCGTCAGTAAAGGGACGTAGTAAGGGTAGGCCAGAGTCAAAGAGAATAAATATGCTTTGAGAATTTTGGAAGGTAGTTTTGAGGAAAATGAGTTTGGGAGTACGAGTTTGGAAATTAGTTTTGGAAGCGTGAATTTTGAAAAGTAGTTTTGTGAAACCGAGTTTTAAGAATACTGTGGCGAGTAGTTAGAAATTCTTTTGATCACTTGTACCTAAGCCAAACTCTATGATAGTAATATGCGAAACTAAGAAGTTACCTGGATAAGTTCGAACCTTTAGGGTTGAGTTGTTAAAATCCTAATTAATGAGCCTTGTACCACAAAACATAGGATGAAATAGGTATATGGAGAAGGATACTGAAGAACATGAACCATTCGACGAAATTCTTGGATTAGCCCAGTTCACTATGAACTCTAATAGAAAATACATTATCATTTGAAAACTTGAATAAAGTGAGAACTAGAAGATCAACACTAGAATGTGACTTTACCACCGTGTCAAGAAATTTATAAAATGAAACAAGATAGCATCACCAATGCCAACTTGAATCACCTCAAAGAAAATAAGGTATCGAGAAGGATTCAAATGAAGACCGGTTGAACACTATGCTTAGAATACCAAGGTAGGTTAGAATCAATCGACTAGAATGTTTCATCTTATTGATTACTCTATGTAACACTTAAACCCATAATTGTTTTGAATAATCTATGACATTGAACCTTACTTGTAAGAGTGATGGTGTTCTCCAATCTCCTGAGATACTTTCCTTAAGTTGTGCAAACCTGTGATCATTCATTCCAATTCATTTTGAAATGATAAGGATTCTTCTTAACCCTATCTTGCATATTTTCATAAATTTTTAATGACCTTGTTCATCATGAGGAATGATTTTGACTCGACCTGATTGTGAAAATTCCTCTCAATTCTCATGTATGTTCTACAACCTAAGAGTTATTCTTGTTCCATCCTAAGAGTTGTTTTTAGAATATCGGTGAGTAACAATAGTCATTAAAATGTAGAACTTCCATGGAAAATAGGGAACCACGTGAACATCCTCAGAAGATCTAACCAGTACACCTTTGAACCACGCAGAAGAACTTCTTTTAGAGCACAGGACCCTAAATAATAACCTCATAACAACCATTTAGAATAAATCCTTTGAACCTAATCACGTATGTAGTTTTTTTCAAAAATTTTGATAAGTTCATATAAGAATAGAAAACGAAAGATCATTTAACCAAGACTCAACAAAACATGTGAGACATGGTTTCTTTTCTTTTTGTAATGTTTATGCATGCTATGTTGGTTATCGTTTTAATCGTTATGAAAAATCATGTTTCTGTATATTTTATGCATGTGTTGGGCTTGAGTTCATGGGGGTTTCAATCCCCTGGTCTTACTGGGCGTCGAACCAGAAAGTTGAAAAAATTTTCTGGGCAAGACCACTCGATCGGTCTTTAGATCGCTCGAGCAGTTTGTTTGCATGGGGTGCTTAAATGCCAGCTCATGGCATGGGATCGCACACCAAAACTTCTCTTGCAAGTTTCTTTTTCTCTCTCGTAAAAGAAAAGCCAGATCCTCTGCCTTCTCTCTAGCTTTTTGGCTTGCTTCGGGCTCGGTTCTTGGCGTTGAATTAGTCAATCCTTGGTATCCGAGTCGTGGGATTCACGTTCATACGAACGGAATCTCATTTTGATGACTTTGGTTTCTCGTAGGTGTTAAAGCGTTGATTTTTTAACTCTTTGAGATAGGATTCTAGACTATCTTACTTTAAAATGGTGCTACATGTGATTTATATGGGTTTTTACCGTTCTAAAATGCTATAAACGTTTAAATTTGTTTTTAAACCTTGTTTGGTTGGAATAAAAAGCATTTTATGCGTTTTTGTGATTTATTACAAAGTTGGTAGACATATGTGTCCGTGGTTTTCGAAAAGATGAGTTTTGAAAATTGGAAGGATTTATGTAAATGTTGCAAAAACATTATTTTTGGATGTTTGGAGTTAAAACTTGGAGTTGAGCTTTAGTTTTAAACGATTCGGTTGAGAAGGTGGAAATATTTTGAATGACATGGCTGGATGCCGTTGGACATTTTGTATATGGCTGTGTATTTATAAACGTTTTTGTTGTTGGGCTGCGTGCCGTTTTAATGATTCCATAGATGTGTCGTAGCAATGCGTGTACTTGGGCCGCCATGGTTTTTCGGTGAAAGTGCAAAAACTTTGTCCAAGTAGGTGTTTCGTTCCTTCGGGTTAATCCCTGTAAATGAAGTCGTTGCCCCAGTGGGAGGCATGCGTTGTTATATCTACGTATAGAACTTGTCATTAACTAGCGGGTCATTGGATGTCCTGGAATAGGTAAATGGGCGAGAGTCTCTAATTGTTACCTCTGTTCCCGGTGCGACAGAGTCGGTACATGAGAATCATTATGGGTTGTGAAAACTTGGTTGAAAAATAACGTATTGTTTATGTTTATTAAACTGTTGGACATTATGGGATTATACGAAAACTTGTGGTTCTAAGGATAAAAAACTGTTTCGAGACTTGTGTTGTCGGGTTATTCACATAATTCATGATTGCATGTTATGCTTTTATTTCATAATAGTCTTTTTTCTATTGTGCTTCGGCTCACATTGTGAGATTTTGAAAACTGTTAGCCCAAGGGCTTTTTATTTTGATTTTGATAATTTTGATAATTTATTTTTTAAGAATAAATGAATTTAAATGGATAATATTTTATATTTCTAAAATGAAAGTGTTAACACATTTTGAACAACTAAGTTGATACCTTTAGCTAAAAAGAAATGACTTAACTCTTAAAAGAATTAAAACACTCACATTTTTTAAATGAGAATATTTTGTGTTGAAACCAATTGAAAAATAAGTCAAACACTTTTAAGGCAAAGTATACTTGAATCTCATCAAGTGTGTCAACTTCTATTGATCAAATGGTTTGACACCCTAACATTTGTATGAAGTTGATCTTCAGGTATCAAGATGTTAGTGTCGACACAAACAAGTTTTGTGTCAATACAAAAGAACCGAAGCTCTCAGGATTCGAAAAGTGTCGACACAAATCAGTTTTGTGTCGACACAAAAGTGATCCTCACTTTTGGTATCCGAAAGTTTGGGTCGAAACAAATGGAAATTGTGTCGACACAAAACAATCGAGGCCACCTACAGATTTTGAGGTGTCGACACCAACTGAAGATGAGTATACACAAAAGAACCAAGACTTCTTGCAGAAATTAGTGTCGACCCCAAGGGCAAACTGAGTCGACACAAAGTGGTTCCTCCGGATGCTGAAGTTTCAAACGAGTCGATACCAGATCCAAATGTGTTGACACCATGATGTTGGTAAGGTAGTATGCAGAATTTGTGTCGACCCCTCAAAAAATTTGTGTCGACCCGACCACTTGAAGATCCCTGCCCTAGACACCTTGTGTTAACACCGGCGACAGAAATTCAAATCGCGACAGATCTCAACGGTTGGATTTTTGATATTTATTGCCTTCACCTACCTCTAACGATCATGAATGTACAAGAACTTATATAAGGAGTAACTTCTCAGCTTTTACTCTAACCGGAGACCTACATTTACTATTCCGTTGCTTGAATCAAACTCAGAAATCTCAAGCTCTCATTTATTGCTGAATCTCCAGCTTTTGTTCCTTAACTCTCTTTAATTTTTCATTTATTGTAAATCTTTTTTGTAAAGAGAGTGAGTGCTTCTCATTTATACACTTCATTTATTGTAATCAATGGTGAGTTACCCTTTATCCTTTTAGTGAGTGAGCAAATCTCATCAAAAAAGAGTTCAAGAGAGATTAAAAGAAAATAAGGGCTTGTTTTCATAGGATCTTATTGAAGCTGTTAGGCTTGTGAATGTGCCCGTAAACATTCAGCTCATTCAAGCGAAATCTTGAAGATTGTAAAGGCTTGAAATATGCCTGTGAAGTGTTCTGTATAGTGAAAATACTCGAGGAAGAACTTGAGGAGTGGACGTAGGCTAATATAAAGTCGAACCACTATAAATCCTTGGCGTCCAGTTCTATCTCTCTATCCCTCATTTTTTAATATTTGCATTGCTTAAATATTTGCTTAATTCTCTTTATTTGATTGCAATATTAAAATGATTTTGAAAAATATTTTTAGATTGTTATTTATTTTTTAAAGACCCAATTCACCCCCCCTCTTGGGTTGTCTTGTTATAACAATTGGTATTAGAGCTTGGGCTCTTGTTTTTGACTTAACAGTCTAAGAGTTTTATATGGCAACCACTAGTATCGGACCTATCCAATTCAAATGTCAATCCACCAATAGACCTCCCTTGTTCAATGGAACAAACTATAACTATTGGAAGGCTAGAATGAGAATCTATATTGAAGCCGTAGATTACGACCTTTGGCGAGTTATCATAAATGGACCCAAAAGACCCATCTGAACTGTTGAAGGGGTTGCTATCCCTAAACTAGAGGCCGAATGGACTGAAATCGACATAAGAGAGATACAAAAAAATGCTAAAACCATGAATCTTCTGTACTGCACACTTGACCCAAATGAGTTCAACATGATCTCGACTTGTGACACAGCTAAAGAAATATGGAATAGATTCGAAGTTACTCATGAGGGTACTAATCAAGTGAAAGAGTCAAAAATCAGTCTGCTTGTGCATAACTATGAATTATTTAAAATGAAGTATGATGAAATAATTTCTGATATGTTTACTCGCTTCACCGATATTATTAACAGACTGAAATTTTTTGGCAAGATTTACACTAATGCAGAGATGGTAAGAAAAATTTTGAGGTGTATGCCAAAGAGTTGAGAAGCTAAGGTCACGGCCATTCAAGAAGCCAAAGATCTGAACATGCTCAGTCTAGAAGAGCTCCTTGGTTCTCTCATGAGCCATGAGATGAACACCAAGATGGACGAAGAGGAAGACAATAAAAAGAAAAAAGAGATTGCCTTCAAGTCCTCAACTCATGAAGAAGAATTTAAGGAAGACTTTTCATGTGATGAAAATGAAGACATGGCTCTCATCACAAGAAAATTTAAAAAGTTTCTTAAAAATAAGAAACAAGGAGGAAGAAAGTTCTTCAAAAAGGAAGGACATCGAGGTGAGGCCACCAAGTTCAAAAGTGACTCTAGCAAATTCAAGAACGACTCCAAGAAAGAAGAAGTCATTTGCTATGAGTGCAAAAAGCCTGGACACGTCAAAGTTGAACGCCTTCAGCTCAAATAGCAATTCAAAAAGGGGTTCAAAAGGCCATGATAGCTGCTTGGGGTGAAAGTGATGACAGCAGCTCTGAGGATGAAAAGGAGAAAAATGAAGTGGCAAATCTATGCCTCATGGTCAGAGAAGATGACGAGGTAACTCCTAACCCTTTTTCTTTAGATGAACTGCAATGTGCATTTGAAGATTTGCATGATAAATTGAGAAAAATGGGTGCAAAGAATTCTGTTTTAAAAAAAATTAGTTCTTTCCTCCTCAACTGAAATTGAGACTTTAAAAAGTAAAAAGTATGTTTTATCAAAACAAGTCTCTGCTTTGTAGGAAGAAAACAAAGTTTTAAGTGAAAAAGTTGAGGATCTCACAAAAAAGTTTACAAGTTCACCCAAGGAAAGAACAATTTAAGATAAACTTCTTGCTATGCAAAAATGTGTTTTTGACAAAGCTGGAATTGGTTATAAGCCCAAGAAGAAACAAAAATTCTTAAGCAACATTTTTGTCAGAGTATCACCAAATCATATAAATGCCACTTAGTTTTACTGTTACGAGCATGGACACATTGTCACACACTGTCCACATAGAAAATTCTCTAACAGTTCTATCAAGAAGGCTTGAGTTCCTAAAGGGATATACCCTCAAGGAACTAACACAAAAGGACCCAAAAAAATTTGGGTACCAAAGATCAAAACTTGATTCTCCTTGCAGATGTCTCAATTCCTCATTCAAGGAGGGAATGCGGTATCTCGATAGCGCTTGCTCAAGACACATGACATGCGACCAATCAATGTTTGCTCTCTCAAACCAAAAGATGGCGGATTTGTGACTTTTGGAGACAATAACAAAGGAAAAATCATAGAAATTGGCTGTGTTGGTAAAATTCCTTCACCTTCTATTGAAAATATTTTGTTTGTTGATGGTTTGAAACATAACCTTCTTAGTATAAGCCAACTTTGTGACAAAGGTTACAAAGTTGTGTTTGATCATGTTAAGTGTGTTATTGAAGATTCAATCAATAACAAAGTTATTCTTGAAGGTTAAAGACATGAAAATATTTATACATTTACTCTCAATGATTTTTCTAAGAATGGCACCAAGTGCTTAGCCGCCTTAAGTGATAATAGTCGGTTATGGTATAGAAGACCTGGACATGCACACATGAACTTGATTTTTAAACTTTTGAAAAAGGAATTAGTGATTAGATTACCCCAAATCAAATTTAAAAAAGACAAAGTGTGTGATGTATGCCAACAAGGCAAACAAATTAGAAGTTCTTTCCATTCTAAAAATGAGATTTCAACTTCTAGGCCATTACAACTATTGTATATGGACTTGTTTGGTCCAACAAGGACTTT